>VYXC01024358.1:1119551-1142430 GCA_013397175.1 Platysteira castanea
AGGCACAGAAATATTTGAGAGTGCTGCCCAAAGCCATACAGGGAATATATGGGCAAATCCAAAAGCCCAAGTCCTGGCCTGGCACTGCACCATGCACAGGAAGTGAGCACACTTCAGGTTGCAAGAATGCAGCATCCATGGAGAGATTCTTCACCCTGAGCAGTGTCATCCATCTTATCTAGGCTTGGGAGGTTTTTGCCTCCAGCTCTTTTAGCTTTTTGTGTCTGCAAATTCTACCATTTCAGTATAATTTTAATGACTTTTTGCTTGCCACTTTTTAATTTAAGCAGCAGAGATGTGTGTCCCAGGCTGCCAGGAAGCCAGTGCTTGTCCTGTGCAGCCTGAGAGCAGACAGAGCCTCTAAGCCTGACCTTTCAAACGCACAACAGCCCCAGTGGAAGAATTACTCGTAGGAATGTAGGGAAGGAGCAGACAAACCCCAACCACAGCCCCAGTGAGCTCTGTCTCATCAGTCTGCAAAGTACTTCTAGAAGAGCCCTGGGCAAAGGTGCAACAGCTCTAGGGCGTGTGTTATGACCTGGAGCTCAGAAACCTCAGAAAAACTTTGCCAACAAGGATTACACTGGCATTGCAATTTCCTCACAGCAGGAGCTGCCAAGAACAACGCCCACCCCTACGCCCAGGACCTCTGGCCCACACCCTACCCCAAAAAGGATCCAGGGTTTGCTGATTAGCACTGCCAACCTGTAAAGCACTGAGCCACGGCACAGCATCCATCCACACTCAGCTGGCAGTAGAGGGAAAATGTGGGAGCACTGGTACATGGTCTGGCCCCAAGCATCATCAGGTCAGTCTGGATGCAGCTGTCCAGAGGCAGATGAAACCGAAGCACACACAAGTTTCACTCTTCACTTAGCACAAAAGTGCATTGGAAACGCCACAGAGGGAGCATGAGCAATGGGCTGCGTAGGAGAGGGGGCAATGGGAGAAGGGCACACATCAGAGAAGAAGCATCACCTGCTCTGGAACAACATCCCTCACAGAGAGCAACCATGGATGCTCAGGGGAGGGGCAGAAGAAAAGACAATTACAGAGCAATTCCTCCCCAGCTCTCCTCCTGGCCATCAGCAGTTCAGAAACCAAAGGTATTTCATCTAGACTGGCTTTAACAGCCAACAACAGACCAGAATAGGGAAAAGCTGTGCATGACCCCTTCTGGATTCAAGTACAGGGACACCCCCATACTGCTTCCTACCCCCTCTCCTCAGCCAGTAGCCTGTTCTGCTTAGCCTCATCCAGTCCTGCACAGGGAACATGTCATGTTTAAGCTGTTGATTTGGTTGCAAAGGACTTATAAGCCCAGAGGTGTCTGTGCCACCCAACTTTTGGGAGGACTGGCCTGAAGACCGGTCATCCCAATCTCTCGGAAACACAGGCTACCATGAGATACCAATCACTTCGGAGCATCTCTCCATCTGTTGAAGAGCTCCTCAGGACCCTCTGCCTGTCTGCACTCCCAGGGTAATTTCATCACACCAACTTGCTCAGTATCAGTGAGGAATTGCACACCACAGCCAGAAAATTCCTGCACTGGTCTCCAAGAGCTTGTTTTACCTCTGTGATAAGCTGTCCACAAAGCACTCTAAGATCCCCTGGGGCCAAAAGCCCTAGGGCTCTGCAAACACCCTTTTTCATGCTGTGAGATCTTTTCAGCCCATCTCTACCAGTACGGAAGGCAGGACTGGGGAGGGAACGGCATGTTCTGGCCAGGGGTTGCTTAGCAAGCTCCTCTCCCTGCCCTGAGCAGCTGGCACTGAGGGGTGATCCAAGGGGCACCCAGTGCTTTCCTTTGACTCAGGCATCCTACAGGAAATGGTTTATGCTCCTCCAAAGTGCCAAGGACACTGACTCAGGGCAGCACAACTTTCAGCAGCCTGCTTTGCTCTCCTTTTCCTGCCTATTCCTGGTGGCTGGAGAGCTCAACTTTCCCTCCTCCCTCCACCTAGGTCCAGAGCCAGACGAAAACCTCTTACCACTGCACAGTGCCCTTTAGCTCACCTATGCACCTCTGCATGCAAAGCCCTCCAGCACTGAGGGAGAAACAATACTGACATGGAGCTGATGTCAGATGAAGAAAGGAGAGGGACTGAGATGTCCCTTCCCCTGGGTTTTACTTCAAACAGTCTTATTTTCTTTTTTTTTTTTAACCATGTTTGTAGACTGGTTTCCCAAGGATACAGGACTTGTGCAATTATACAGCCTGCCTCTATGTGTTTCTGCATGTGCGTATGTTTGTATGACTGCCTGTCTCCCTATTAGTTCTCCGCCCCCTCCACCTCCCAATATATCTACAAACACGTCAGCAAATGCCAACTGCATCTCAAACAGGAACACAATTCGCGAAAATAGAAAGTTTCTGCCATTTCATGAATATGTGCAACCAGGCTGAAGAGAGACAAAATAGCAGGGTTTGTTTTGTTAGCTTTCTTTCCAAATGATTTGACTGAAGGGCCACGTAGCACATTATCAGTCCACTCTGTGCAGACCCAGCAGAGCACAAAGCACCGCTGGGGAAGGTCTGGTCCAGCCCTCCTCCTGCCAGCAGTGAGCATGCACGTATTGTTTGCAACATCCTGCTCCCTCCTGCACCAGCTGTTCACTGTGTGCCAAGAATGGTAAGTGAGAATGCTGCTCAGGACCCTCAAAAATGCAGGGGATTGCTTCAAGTCCCTTCATTTACCAAGCTTCCACTTACAATCCTGCTTTTCTTTCACCACTTCTCCCGAGCACGGAGCTGCTGTGCATCCCCAGTACACACCTACAGCAGAGACACTCTGGACTTAACTGAAAGCTGAGGCTGAGGAGCCACAGGGTCTCATCTCATGGCTGATGACAGTGTTTTTGTGCATGTACTTAACCTCAGCATGTGTGAAGGCAGCATGCTCAGGGGAAAGTCCTTAACACGTTTGGAAGGTTTTGCTGAGTGAGGCTTGCCGAGCTCCCTGCCACCATAAAAGCATTCCCCCTTGTTAGTGAACCGTATCTCAGCCTTTTCAACACAGTTCTACAATTAGCCCTCTGCAAAGCTCCAACCTTCCCAGCAGAACCAAATGAATTAACTTGAAAACACTTCCAAGCTTAAATTAATTGCACTGCAGCTTCCCAATTTGACATTGACCCTGTCTGTAAAATCCCCAGAGTAGCTACTACTGAGTCATTAGAGACTTCTGCCTGAATGAAACAAGCCATTAATCTTATCAGGCCAAGTCTCTGCTCTCCTTCCCTGGTCACTCACATGTATCCATGTGGTCTTTAGGCACCCCAAAAAGCCTGAACCAACTTCTAGTATAAGATCAGCACCTAAATCCTTGATTCCTATGAATTTCCAGAATAAAATCAAACCACAAAACCACCTTCTTCATCTCCTATAGGTTTAACTGCCGTTAAATTACCTATATTTTGTGTTTGAAATACCCATATTTCCCCAGTGGAAACCTGGGCACATTTCTAACCCCGAGTCCAAATCTGTCCTGGCTTTTGCATTCCGCAGTCCAGAGTATGCAAGCACAGAAGAGTTTCCTTACCCCAGCCTCCATGAGGGTGCCTTCATGTTCATTACTATCTAGATGATCTTTGTTTGGCATTGGGCTGCTGCACCTCTCTTTCCTGCAGGAGAGCCAGAGGCTGCCAGAATTACAGGAGCTGTGAATCTCAACAAGGCTGATTCCCAGGTATGATGCTCTGCAGCCTGCCAGGAAGAGCTGATGAAGGACTTATGATCTGATGGACACACAATCACAAACAAGAAACTCTTCAAAATCACACTAAACATTTCTGCCTCCCTCACACATTTTGGGAAAAGTTAGAGTACACAGGATCTTTTCAGACTATTCACCTATTTTTAAATTATTACCTTTCTAGGTGCAGGCAGCAACAAGCAAACACCAGGCTAGCTGGAGATAGACTGCCAAAGATCAGTTTGAACCTACACAAATGAAAGATGGACTACTAGAGGAAGTGCTCACATCTGGCCATGTCTCTTGAAAAGGGTGCTTTAGCCAAATACAAAACATCTTGCTTCAAGGAGAGGTGGCTGAGGGAAATTTTGTGGGTTCTATCATATAAGAAGCTAAGGGAGATGGTTCCTGACAATGCCCTCTGCCTGTTCTGGCTCCTCAAGGATGGACAAAGGCTCACCAAAAAGATGTCCTCTGGCTCTGGAAGCCCAACTGCAATTCACTGATCTGCGAGTAACCATTTGGTGCCTGTTCACAACCCCCATCAGGAACAATGGCTGGTGGGGAAGTGGCTCTGGACATGGCATGACCAGAGGAGCCTGCGGCAGAGTACTGCACCATCTGGGAAGGCTGTGTGCAGCCCGAAGTCTGACCTTCCACCCTCCAGAAAGGTGGAAAAGCCTCAAAACCAGGAAAAAAAACACCCAACCAAACAAAAAACAACTCACAAAGCAAAAAACACTTAAAACCCAGAAAAGTGCTTCACCCTGCCTGTGAGAGCCATCTCTCACCTATCTCTGGTATTGCTCTGCTCCCTTCTCAGCCACACTGGCTTCTCCAGTTATTATGCACACAAATGGAATGAACTTCAGTCATTTGTATTACTAGTTTTTAAATAACATCTCACTTCTCCGAAGTCAATTTTCCAGACAGCAGCTCAGGCCAGGGCGCCCCTCACCACCCACCCAAATCTCACTGCACATTTCTGCAAAGTCTGCCTTTTTCAAAACACACTATTATTCAGAAATTCCTTCCTACCTTCTCAGAAACTCTGCCAGAGCCCAACAGCCGCTACCACCAGTGTCACCTTAAGGTCTGCTGGACCCACTGTCCCCATGCAGCCCCTGAGCCATGCACCAGCCCTCAAAGCCAACCCTGTTTCCTCTTCCCCCAGAAACCTGCATTCCCCAAGGGCAAAGCACAGGTGCCTCCAAATGAAACCAGAGCACTGAACTGTAGGTAGAAAGAGGGAGTATCTGCTGCAATTTAGTTGAGTCTTTTTTGCCCACCAGCATCTCGCAGCTGCCTCCAGGACTCAGTCATTATCCTGCCCTCCTCATGAGGGCTATTACATAGCTGCTATATCCCACATTTAAGCCACAAATTGAGCTATTCCCAGATTGTGCTTTTTTCTCATTTCACATCCAAGCTAAGCAACATCACAGTTGTTTCAGGTTATGTCAAAACTCTTTGTTCATCTCTTCTTGGGGCAATATTTCACTCAGTTTTGCAGTCACTTTGCTCAATTTCTTTAACCCTTGTTTTACCCTTCTCCCAGCTAGAGGCAGAAGTAAATTTGAATCTTTGTGTTCAAGTACTCCATGAAGGGGGACTGAACCGGGTCTTGCACATATATTTGTTGCACACATTTACTATTTATCTTAGTATGTGCATTTACTGAAACAAGGCAACTGCCACTCTCTAAGCATAAAGTCTTCACTGATACATCACTGCTACTGAAATAACCAGGAGCTTTGACAAAATTAAGACTTTGCAGATTCACCCCACTGCTGACTGGCAAATGCACAACATGCTGGAACACAGTGAAAGGTTCAAACTCATGGACATTCAACCAGAAGGCACCAATTTGATCTGTAGTAACTGTTTGTAGCATACAAGGGCCATGCACATGCAAGTAATGCAAGTTACCTTTACAGTCCCTCAGTGACTTCCAACCTCCTGAGCCTACAGCATGGCCACATCCATGCCCCTTGGCCTTCAGAAGGGGAAGTTTCCTCCCCACAGGTGGGAGGGAAGCAGTGCCAGGCAGCCTGCTGCTTCACTCTGATGTCGTTGCTTTGGTCTCTTGCCTTTATAGAAAAAAGGGCTGGATCTCATTTTGTTTGAAAACGACTCTCTACTTTGGGCCACCCATGAAGTTTCCCAAATTCAAACCTCAGGAGTTTGCAGGCTCCTGCTGAGCAAAAGACAGGAGGAGAGAGCCATAAAACTGTGGTAGAGGAAGGAAGAAAAGACAGGGGAACATCAGTAGCTGCATTCCCAAGGAGGATGGAGGCATTGCAAAGCTTAAGAAACAGACCACCACAAAACAAGAGTGATGGAGGCAAATGTGATAAGCCAGCTGAACCACTGGAAGGGAAGCTGGGATGCACATCAGTCAGCTTTTCACTCAAAGAGCTCCAGAAAGCATTTTGTGTACAGCCAGCACGCTCAGCACCAAGTGCCCTGGTGTGTTTGCTTTACACCTGATCTACACAGCACCCTCTTCTTGGTGGGATGATCTGGATACTACTTAAAGCCTTGGAAGACATCTAGGCATGTGGCAAGGAGCCCTTGAAGAGTGGGATCTGCTGATACCTTGGGTGGGATACTCCCCAAATTAGAGAAAACCACCCCTGCCTTTGTAAACAACCCAAATAATGAAACGCTGAGCTTCATGCAGGGAATCCCCTGGCTTCAAGAAGGACTGGCATTTTCACAGAGTTCATCCCAAAATGCCAAACACCGTAAGCTGGCTTGTGGCATACAGATGTTCATGTCCTTCTCCAAAGCAACCCTGACCACGGTGTAAGCCTGGCGTGGGTGAGCCTCCGCAGCCACAGCCCAGCCAGCTGCTCTGCAGCAAGTACAGCTCACACTGTACTCTGCTGGTGTTGTACAGCATGCAACAGGTTTTACCTGGCCTTTATCGATTGCATTTTGGAATCCCCAAATTTTCAAAGCAAAATGCAGCAGTTCTTTAAGGGCATGTAAGTCCCCAAGCACAGGGTCTAGGAAGGAGCTCATCGAGGGGGGCACTTAAACCCTCCCAGGAGCCCTAAGGTGGGAGGCTGTCAGTAGGTGAATTGCCCTGGAGTGCTGTAACTCGCACTGCTCTCAGACAGACCACCACAACTGGAAAGCACTGTAACCACAGCCATCCCAGAGGCAAGGTGGCAGGAGCCAAGGAGACAGTGGGGAACAACAGCCCCCAGCAGCTACATACTCCCTGTCATCAGTCCCCAGAACAAAAGCACTGCTGCACTATTCCCCATCGGGAAGCAATGGGCACCCACACCCACCTCTACCACACTTGGTCCATAAAGCTCCGCTTCATTAGAGCCACTGTTGCCACATCTGTTAGTGCTTTAAAGCACATATATCTGGCTTAATTGAGCACTTGACTTTATTGCTGCTTTATCTCCATTTTCTGAACAGGCCTTGGGAAGAGGGTTTTGTGTGGTTGAAGTTTGCTTCTTTCTTCATTCTTCCTTTTAAAATTTTTTTTCCACTGAAATCCCACCTGAAGCAGGAACAAAAGCTGCTGTGACAGCTGCTCACAATCTCTGGGGCTGCTTTTAGGAAAGTCTCCTCTCTAGACAATAAACTCCATCCTAAATATTCTGGTTTATGTGCTTCAAAGCTGCAGACCTCAACCCCATCAATCCTCCCTTCCCACTGTTTCCCCAGCAAAAAATCAGAGTTAGTGGCAGAAGGTGGTGCAGTACCTGTCAGGAAGAAAGAAAAGAAGAAGGCTCTTGCTGCCCCTGCAGTCTCTGAAACTCTGCCTCTGCCAAGTTACAACAAACAGGAAAAGCAGAATCAAAACACAGCCCCCATGTCCCCCTCCATCCACCCAGTGCAGGCTGTGCTAGTGCCAGCTACCGCTCACAAACAATCATGCTGCGAGACTCCTCTGGCACATCCTTCCAGGTGGCCTGAACAACAGAGAAGCCCAGCTCAGGAAGCCTGCATTCAATGCATGCAGTACTTGAATCCCTTCCAGAAAGTACAAGGGTCCTTCATGCCCTCAGACTGAGGAGAGGTTCCCTGAAACGCCCTTTGCCAGCTCCTGTGCTGGAAGATGCCTGTTTCCCTGTGAAACCAGAAGCCAGGCACAGGGTAGCTGGGAACACAGAAGAGCGCTGGCTTTAAAGTTGGCTGTTTTCCCACTAAGCCACTGGAAGTACTTCGCAGCCACTGGGAGAACAGGACTGGTGCCTCCTGTGGCAAGGAGTTAGGGCACCTTCGCTGGCATGTGGCATCCTCACAGGGACCCATGCCCTGCATCCTTCCACAGCTTTCAGGCCATGATATGGGATGGGCACTATCCCAGACAGTGTTTGTCTCACTGCAGACTAAGGCTGAGACTGCTCAGCAGGCTGCCTGACTGTCATGGAGCACCAAATGCACACAAATACATTATGCTGCTTAATACTAACACAGAATGCAACCCACACGAGCAGCCCAGGAGCTCTATACCTGCTAAAATCAGGACTATTGCGGCTTCAGGGTAAGTGGCTGGATGAAGTGATGCTCATCACACCACCACACGTCATGGCTGTGATGCAGCAATCCCCACAGTCTGTTTCAGGCACCCAGAAGGAAGCTCCTCAGTTTCACCACCACTTGCTTGTCATGCCAATCAGGTACACTCCCCACCCCCACCAGCCATCTCCCCAAGTGTCCTGCCCTGACTATCAGCTCCTTGTTCTCCTGTCCTCCATGTAAGGGAGAATCCTGTTCAGCCACTGTCACATCTTGTGAGCTCTGGCTTTCAACTCTCCCAATAGAAGAGGCATCAATGTCCTGCCTGTCCCCCTCCTATGAGAGTAAGATATCTGAAGCACTGTCAGCTCTCCCAATGCTGTGTTCCAGTTTGATTTCATGCTGCAGTGCTGAGTCCAACCATCCTTTATCCCTGCTACCTGATATCTTTTCTCAGATGTCTAAACACAAAAGCCACCCTCAAAGCGAGCAAAAAGCAAGGCGTTCTAGCAGCAGCCGAATGAGCTCCCCTGGTTCTTCCTGTCCCAGTCCAACAAGACTTCAAGCCCAGGAAAAGAAATATCTGAATAGTGAAGTGAGAGTCAAAATGTAATTAAATTCTGCACTTCCTATCCCAAACCAGTAACGGATGTTCAGGCACGCTTTTTTCACTAGAGAGGCAAACAGACCTGTCTTTAACAAGACAAACTCTTCTGGATTCCTTGGGAGGAAGGCAGTGAGCAAATTACAGTCTCTAAACCTCTCCGTGCCCTCCTCTCTTCCTCCAGCACAGCTCGTATGCACGAAGCAAAGACATCTTTCGTATGAAAAAATCCCTCTTTAGGCTTTACAGTTGAATCCAGCTGGACTCTACCTGTGGGAACGCCAAGTTATCCTCAAAAGGACACCCCATCTTCCAAAGTTAGGGAAGGCAGAGAATTTAGGTACTGCTGTGTAACCCACACTGACCCCCCTTCAACCAAGACAGAGAGAGGGGATAGCAGATGGTTTCTGCAGCACTGCTTCCCCGGGAAACAGGGAGCAGTCAGGGAATGAGCTCCTCCTCTGTGACCAGCAGCTGATGTCAGGAGGACTCTAATGACTGATCATCTCCTCTGCTTCTGGGAAACAATATCATAGGGACTTTCCAAGCTAGAGGCTGCACGTGGATCATCACATTTCTTAGCCAGCCATATTTCTATGAATTTCTGTACTTCCTTTTAGATGCCATTTATATCAAGGCCATTTTCAACTCCTAATAGCAGTGACCTTCATGGTTTAGTTCTGTGCTCTGCTTTATCTTTTCATGGAATGCCAAATGAAACTGAAAAATAGTGATCTTCTTGTTCTCGCTTCATAGCTTTCCCTCAGCCCACAGGAACAAGTCAGCAGAAAGACCTTAACACCACAGTGCCAGCCTTTATACCCCATTGAGACAGGTTTTGAAGACCCCTTAGCCAAGGGGTGACCTTCAGAATGCTAAGTGCACCTGCTGTGTGCCACACATGCCTCCAAAATCAACCACAGCCCTGGTGAGGGGCTGGGAGCCAGGACACCTCTTCTTTAAAGAGAAAGAAAAATGCCCGGCCTTTTCACAACTACAGAAGGTCTTGGCATGAGCTGAGGGCACAGGAACAAAGCCAAAACACATCGAAAACAGCAGCAGCAGTTCTTACTGCTGCCTGTCTAACTGGAGAGCTGGGACACCACTCTAAAGCAAGGAACTCACTGTAAGCTCCTGATGAGCTGCACAGGGTGCCCTGACACAGAGACCCCTCCAGTGCCACCCCTAGTGCTGCCCGGATGGGCCCAGCCCATCAGTACTCGCTCTTGTCACACAGCAAAACATGCTGGCTGAGGACCAATGAAAGCACCTTCCAATGGTATTTTTCAGGTTTCAAGGGTATCAGTGTCTGGCACAGGCTGAAGTAATTAAGAGGACTTCCAAGAGGCAATCTGGCATTGATTAACCAGCTATTTAACACTGAACATTACAAGTCCCACTCTAAAACTCTGCACCAGAACACTTGCTTTTTCCTAATTGTTTTCTCCCTTGCCCCATCCCTGTTTCTCACAAAGCCCAGCTGTGGCCTCTCACATCACTCCTTCAGCCCCAACATGCTTTGCCTTGCTAAATAAACCATGATGTTGTCAGCCAGACTAAAGCTGAAAGGCTTCCTGAGGGTTAAAGGGAAAAGCATGTTGCTCTTGGCAAACAGATAAATCCAGTTTTCACTGAACAGGTCTCAAGATGGACAGCCACAGCCACATGTGCTTGCAATCATCATATTCATATTTGAGTCTTCCTCCTGAATAGCAGGGTAAGAAAATCCTTGGGCTGATCTCATTTCTACCAGCTTCTTTTGGCTGATCCCTACACAGCCACAGACCTCTTCATCATCAAAGTTCCTCCACACCAGAGACACCCCTAACACTGCAAGAGCTGAGTTGTTAACTCATTTCACTACTACTCCCTCCTACATCATTTAGAAAGCGTGCCTGGAGGAGCAGCAAACAGGTAATGCTGGAGGGAAGGGTTTGTAGTTGGCAGGGAAGAGTTACTGGTGGCATTTAACACCTCACAGGAGGGGTAATGCAAATTTTGCATTCAAACATAGGATTTGTTACAGGACCAGAGAAGGTAGAATGGGCATGTCCAGTTTCAGGGCACTTCCACTCTCTCTCCATGAGTAATATCACCAGCTGCTATGTCCTCCCCTCTTTGAAAGGGATTTAGGAAGGTCTTCCATTCCCAGTGAGCTCCAAAGGAGCAAAATACACCCAGCCTCTGCAGTATGTGGGTCCTTCCCTGCAAAGCTGTATCATCTCTGCTTCCAGTGCCCCCAGAGCAGCATGACAGATGCATGAAAAGACCAGAAATTGGTGGGACAAGACTTTACCTCTTTTGAGGTCTGCAGAATACTATGTAAATTGATGGGGCAATGTAAATATTTATTTTTAAGGAGGTATAAGAGAAGAGGAGAAAGAAAACTGCTTATCAGTAATGAAAAGCAAAAGTGAATAAAACCTGTGGAGATAATTTCACACAAGCGTGTCTCTTGTCCTTAAAATATATAATGGAGCACCACAGAAGAAAGTAGGACAGATTGGTCAGATAAGATACTAGAAAGGAAAAAGAGCAACCAGGGAAAATTTGACTACACCTATAGTTAAGTCTAAGGAAGACCAGAAGGAGTTAACAACTCCTATAAATATTCAACTTTTACTGAGGTGAAAACTACTGGATTAGACAAACATGGACAATCCAAGTAATTAGCCACTGGTGTCGTTTACAAAAGGGTTGTGATAATGTATCATGTTATGAGTGATTTTAAAGGCAAGACCAAATGTTTTTTGTAGTGTTCCAGTCAAAACAGCCATTCACACAGCAAAAATCTGAACTGGACAAGGAAGCAAGCTTGAGAATGAGACACTGTCCTTCTGGCTGTAAAGCTGGGAAAAATTACCCTGGGAGCATCAGAGATGGATGCCCTAAGAGATGACCTGACACCATGTGGAACGATCCCTAAACCAAGAACCTCCGCCAAAGAGAAGGGCAGTGCTCAGATCACACCTACTGCAGTAGAGCTGGGATGGAGGTCTCCAGATGTTGATTCCTTCCAAAAGTGGCCTCAACCAGTTGCCACAATTGACAAGTCAGCATAAATCCTTAAACTGGACAGAAAACGGAGCAGCATCCATACAACGGAACAGCCCCAGAGATGGACAAAGGAATGAACTCTTAATAGAGCATCAGGTGGTGGAAAATGTGAGACGTCATTGGAGAAGTAATCCAGACAAATTAACTTGGAAAATGGCAGAAGGCTGATGAATATTTGGCATCAAAACAGCCATCAGCCTCCCCACAATGTTCCCAGAATGAAACTGTAGAATGAGCCATAAATAGTCTGAAGTGCATCTTGCTCCTTTGCCCCAAAGGCAGCACAGCCATGGTGGGGGAGCTTGAAGGTGGAGAGAAGTAAATGCTTAATATCCAGCCCTCACTGAGTCACAGGAATAAATCAGTCTAGAAAGGCCCACTGTAAGCTGGGGAAGGTGACACTTCTCAGTTTCTCCCCTACCAGCTTTTGTTTCATTTACAATTAAAGTATCAGAAATGCCAGCTATCCTTTTCCCTGTTTCTGTCAGGGCTGTTGGCCTCAGACAACATATCTGATACCTCCTCTTAAGCAACCGATTCTCTATCTCTGTTCCCAACTTTACCACATTATCTAGTCATTGGCATTGTATAAAGGCTTTGTTTTAAAGCCTTCCCCCATTTACCCCTTGCAAATATTCACTGTCGATCACTTGCTCCATTTGCCAAATCCCCTTTCATTTAAAGTTTAGGGTCACAAAGTACAGATTTCCTCATTTCAGCTCTCCTCAAAGCTGGAGTAATTTGGCTTGGCTGCAGAGTAAACTCTAGAGCCTAAAGAAAACAAACACGTAAGACACTTCTGCTACTCTGAAATGCTGAGCAATAAAATCTCAGTAAATAAATAAATAGATGGAAACTCGCTTTAGGTCAGAGACTGTCATGCCACTTGGTTTGCTACAGTTAAAAATAAAATCAATTTTAAAAACAGGCAGACTAGGGACCCGCACCCAAAAGACACTATTAACAACAGCAAAACCATCTCTCCATTCCCTTTGAAAATTCAGTACAGTAAAACTTATTGTGAAACAGGAATACTGCTTTAGCCTCAATCCAACTGTACCGTGAACGAAACCTCAAGCTCTTGAGAGCACAGTTTTATTTTGAATTTGGTCTTGATCATCATTTGGTCACACTGATCTTTAACAATCACTCTCCCATGACAAAACCTGCCTTCTGCCAAGCTGAAGGAGCATTAGCATGGCAGGGTCAGCGCTATGTTTCCCTGTGTGTTGACAAAACCTGCTGGGCTCATGAGGAGAACTAAAACATTTTAAAAAATTCTTCTTTTAAGCAATAAAATTAAATCCTCCCTGGGTTTAGTGCAGGGGCCTCCTGAGCCACTGGACATGAGACTTTCCATCAGCCACATCACAGCAGCCTCCTTGGGAGCAGAAAAGTATCTGCCCTGCCCTTGTGGTATCACCTGGAGGTGTCATCCTAGAAGGACAGTGCCCCAGCCATCAGAAGATGCCACATTTTCTAGACAGAGTATTATTAGGGCTGAGTTCTGGTATGATGTCCTCACGCCAACACTCTTTTCTCGCTCACAGTGCTCTTTCCCCTCCCTGTCTTTGTTTTCCTCCTGTAACTGGTCAGAGCAGCCAAGCCCTCCCCTGCCAAGCCCTCCCCGTGGCACAAGCTCCCACTCCCCTGGAGCTCTTCCCTGCACCTGTGCCTGCCTACATCCATTTTTTCAGGCTCATGACTGCTGCGAGGGCTTGCCAGCTGCTTTCCGAGGGGTTAACGCTTCCCTCCCCGTGCGACACTTCTCCCCGGACACCAGGTGAGCCTGGGTGGTTTTTGCAAAGCCGGATGGAAGTCCCACCTCACCCTGGGATCAATTAACACACACAGGTCTTAGCTGTCCACTGGCACGTTTCACTAGCAAAAGTCCCATTCATCAAAGTCTCCAGCCTGGTCTTTCACTGCCCATCCCAGCACTCTGTGCTATTCAGTTTTATCCCACTCCTGACCCTCTCAACTGTCCACATCATTTACCCTGAAGAGTTTTTCTGGGCTTTCTCTCTTCATAGCAATGACCCTAATAGTACAATCACAAGTATTCAACGTCTTTACACCTACAGTTTCCACCAGGGCTGGTGCTTCTACCCTCTGACTGATTTCAATCAATTTGATTTTTTGATTCTTTTAGTTCTTCCCCTCAGTTTCCAAGATTTCCATGTCCTCATCCCCTTCCAACTGTACTGAACACTGAAGCAAAATTTGGTTAATACTGGATCCATATCTACACCATCTTTGATCTTCCAGTTGGTCCTTGCTGCACAGCGGCTTCAAGTCTAATTTTATTTATGTAGCTGAGAAACCTGTTGCTATTTGTTTTAATTTCTTTTGCCAGGCCTAACGCAGCATGACTTTTGGCAATTCTCATTTTATCCCTACCCTTCCTGACCTCTAAGACATTGCTTTTTTGCCAGTTAGTCTTTTTTCCATTCCTTACAGACTCTCTGTTTAATCCCAACTATCCTTTTTAAGGTGGCTATTCACCAGCTTCAGGAAGGAGCCCTTTCCTGCCCTGTTTTCCTCCTCTTCTTAGGACCCCTGCTCCAGATGGTTTCTGCACCTTTGAATTAGTAGCTCTGTATCCTCTGCATTCACAATTCTCTGCCCAGATGACTTCATCCACCAGATTTTTTCATTTTTCAAAGTTTGCCCTTTCAAAGACAAGTATCCTAGTTCCAGATCTACTTTTGTTTAGGCTTCCATTTAATTTAAAAGGAATCCATTTTATGAGCACTAGGTCCAAGATTCCTCTGTACAATCAGGCCCTCTTAACATCAACACTAGTTACCAAAACAAAACCTAAAATAGCACCTCCACTTGCTGGTGCTCTATTTAATGAAAAAGCCTGGGCTATCATATCCAGGCATATCTACATTTTATCTTATTAGTAAAATGTGTTTGCCAATGTGTATTCCTAGATATTAAGATACATTCTTAAGTTCCCACAGCAATTTATTTTGGAAACTTTTATCTTTCCAATAACATTAGAGAGACATTTATCCACACAACCCCTGCCACCCCACAGAATTTCCTTCATTTTCTTAATTTCCCTAATTTTTATTTTTAACTCCACCTTCCCCACAAAGGTTGCCTTTCTCTTCTTTATACTACTATAGCTAGGACAGCACCACTACCAGTCCATATAGACTACATGCCAGTGCTTCTGGTATCACCAGTTCTGGGTCCTTGACTTCTGATCACAGCCACCCAGACCTCCCTCCTTTCTGAGGATACTATCAAATAAAACAAAACACACCATCACAGAGAAACCCCACCACAAAAACCTGTCACTATAGAACATTTAAGTCTTTGCTAATTGTGGCCTCATCTTTGGTCTGTTTGAGAGGGAGTCAGTAGTGCTGGCTCAACATGAGGGACTGTGAATGGACTTGTCATGGATGTCACAGGCTCTGGCACATTTCTTCATCAAACCAATGTTAGCCAAAAAAAGAGGAAATGCAAATGAAAGAGGATGAATTAGACTAAGACAAAAATGGATTCTGGTAGACTAAGAAAGTCTCAGTGCCCATTTTGTTACTGACTGTGGGACCAAAGAGTTCTGTTTTCAGTACTTTCTTTGTTCCTGATCCTACTCCAATTTTTCTGTTCTCTGTTTCACAGAAAAGTCCTTGAAAGCAACTAATGTGGCCCGGGCCATAATCTGCTTAAGGTAATTTATGGTGGTACAATACAGCTGACTTCAGGGAAGTCAATCCTGACACCAGGAAGGTCCCATAAACAGTCTCAGAGCCAAGTTCGTGAACTAGGATTCAAGAGCATTGGATTCGAGCCCTCCTACCCTACTTCTTGATCCTTAAGAGACCTTGAGGAAGTAATTTTATCACTCTGTCCAGCAGTACACGTCTATAAAAAAGGGACCATAAAAATCCCATCCTTGACAGAATGTCTGTTAGCATCAAGCCAGGAGACAGAAAAAAATCCTTGTAACTATGGCAAGGACAGCCACATAGCTAAAACAGATATTTAGGTGCAAGTCCCTTGCTCTGACACTGACAGTGCTTTTAGTGCCACATAATTAATTCACCTTTATTTTTGTCATGCTATTATCACTGAACATACAGGTTAAAGTAAAAAGGGGCAGGAGACCGGGGGAAAGTCCCAATTTCTTTCTCTCTTCAGCCCTGCAAAGGCTGGAGGCATTCAGCAAAATCCAAAAAAAGGATTGTGGTAATTATCTCACCTGCCTTGCTCCAAAAATTGCCTCTTCACAAAAAACCTCATGCTCTGCATCTGCCCAAACTAAGACAACCCCAGACAATAATCCTGAGTTGTGCATTTGACTTGATTTTTTTTCCTCAGGCTATGGAGACTGAGCAAAACTGACCCCATGCAGAAACCCAGGAGATACAGACAACTGCCTCTGAATGCTTACCCTGACATGGCCCCCACTCTGAACCACGCAGCAAGGGAACACAGATGTTCCCCCACAGCACCAAACACAACTCACTTTGCTGTTACCTTCTTACCTGCTGAAAAATTCCTGTTCTTGCTTAGCACCAGGCACTGTGATTACCAGGCATGGCAGAGGTAGGACACTCCTCAAACTTGGTAATTTCAGGAAAGATTTGGGTGCATTTTTTTTTTCCTCCCTCCCTCATACAACAAGAATCAGCAATTTTGCAGAAGTGATTTGCATTTTCTCAGCCCAGTCATTTTTCATATCAAAGAGGTGTACGTGCCAAAACATACGCGAGCCTAGGCACGCAAGAGGCAACAGTAGTCTCCAACTTGCCCTTGAGAAACATCAGGCAGTAATAAGCTGTTTATTCATAGGGAGAATGCTGCTCCCAGTCAGTGAACAGCTTCAGAAGGACCAACATTTGGTCCTGAAAGAAGTGTAAGACCCTGGGAGCAAAGGTCAGACTCCTAGAAGTGATAAATCTAACTCTTACCTGAGCCACTTGATCAAATGCTATTGTTATCACTTAAAATCAATGTGTTGACCTGAGGTTCCTCCAGGATAACAGAGTCCCAGTATACAATTTGCTCAACAGACTAATTTAGATATAATCTTATATCCTAAAGACTTCTTCATCAAAGAACAATAGTCAGGCTCTAAAGGAAAGGTGAGCACCCCCAACCTCACTGCTTCATGACTGGATTAGGTAATAAAGATCTTCAGGTTCAGGTCCTGAAGAGCTGAGCTCCCTCAAATCCACCTGCTCCTGCTGAACCTCCTGAGGCCTGAAATAACCAGGCACATGATGAAGTCCTCCAGCCCTGAGCCTTTGCTCTCCATAAATTCATCACAGTTTATAAGTTCTCTGAAATCAACATTGCACCATCACAATGCTTAGCCCTTGTTTTTTCCACACTGAATAACATAACTCCAGTGATGGACAACTTGAAAAAATCCAAACTGTCTGCTCCTCCCACCCTAAGGAATGCTCTTGCCTGCTCTCCATTGTATGGTCTGGATGGCCATGGGTTTTGGAATGAGGACAAAGCAAAGACAAAGGGACAATACAGCGGTATAAGACAGCAGCCTGATCTCTCACACTGCCCTATCGCCTCAGCTGGTTATAATCTCCTCCACAAAATGAAATAACAAGCGAATGACTAATGACTGGAAGATAAGTGTGCCTTGCTGAGGCAACACAGCAGGGCAAAGGATCCTTGCCAAGAGCAGTGAGAATCTTATTTCAGCGCTTCCATGAATACAGCTGCCATTTACCTATCTCCCCAGATCCCAGCATGCCTTCAGAAGGCTGCTGCGATGAAAAGGAAAAATGCTGTCCTCCTCTTCCACCAACTAATGCCCCCAGATCACCTTAGTTGCTCCGAACCCATTTTCCCTTAATGATCTAAGCCAGCCCAATGCTCGTCCCCCACAGCTGTTCACAAGCACCTATTAGAGATCTCTCAAGCACCCAGAGAAAGCAGCATGAACAGGATCAGCCAGGAAATCCCCAGATGGCCTAAGGGGAGGGAAAAAAGGCTACATGATGCAACCTTCTGCTGAAGTGAACCTGCCCTAACCAGTTCCCATCCAGAGTAGTTTCTTCCCAGGGCAAATTAATTTCTTCCCAAGACAGCTGTTTGTTCACATGCAGATGTCCAGAGGCAGCTACCTCTTTGCCTTGTCTCCACCACTTATGCTACATCATCAATTATATTTAATGTTATTCCACTCCTTGCTTTGAGCAACAGCTGCTCTTGTTTCAGGGAAGGACACACTTCCCCCTCTTTGTTTCCCCATCTCAGACCAAGCCTTCATTGTCTCTTCTGAGAGCAACATTAACTTGTGATTCTACCCTTCCTTATGCTCTGCTAGAAAAAAAAACAGTAGTTCAAATCCATTCCACCATCAGGATTCCCACCTGGAACCTCTGGGGACTACAGCATTTTCTGTGGCAGCTTAGTCTGAACTTGAGGGTTGTGTTGTGCTGTATTATCAAGAAACACTTGGAGAATGGGAACTGGGCTCGGGGAGCTGAGGAAGGAATCAGGAAAGTCTGACAGACATCAACCTGCCATCAGCACGGGTGTCAGCAGTGGCTTTCAGGAGGTTGCAAAGAAAAGGAAAGAAAAGGCTTGACAAGCCAGAAAGGAACAATTGCCTTAAAACAGCAAAACTGTTACCAAAATACTCTTGAATTGAGGGAGGATGAGGCCAGTTTTAACATCTCCTCTGCCCAAAATGACAATGGACTGGAGGGTTCTCCAGGGAGTAGAACCAAGGAGGTTGTCTGTTCAGGGGACTGGCATGGATGAATTCTTTCCATTTGGTTTTCCAACATCAAATTTGTAGTATTTTGAGTACAGAAATTAAAAGCATCTCTGCCAATTTTCATTTAATGAGTAACAAATAGTTTAAATGGGTCCAAAGATTATTATACCAGACATGAAATGACTGAAACGTGGGAACTGTCACCACTCATGTTTGAAAAATACACTGGAAAAATCATCCATAGGACCTGACTCCCACAGCCAGTCTAGAGGGACTGACAAGTGACTACACATTTGCTTACCACCAAATGTTGTCCAGCCTAGCGTAGAATACCCAGACACACAGCTGGAAAACCTACTGGTGCCAGACAGTATCTGTGTGCCACTGCAGCTGGACAAGGCAGAGGAAGAAAAAGCACTTGGCACAACCAACTGATGGTGCAAGACAAGTCAGGAAGTCTTGAGTGATCGTCTCCCTTCCCAGAGACCTAAAGCCCATGGGAAACATCAAACACAAGGTTCCCCTTCCAGCCCCCCTGCTTTATCTCCTCGTGCTTACTGCAGTGTGTGTGACCTTCATGAGGGGAGCAGAGACAATGCTCATCCCGGAATAAGATCCAGGGAGGGACAGAATAGAGACATCTCTGCAATGGAGCTCAGCAACTCTCATCTCCCAGAACCTGAAACAGTGACTAATTAGAAACGTCTTTAAATCCCCAACTGAGGAGGTGCCTGAAAAGAGACAAAACATAAAGATGATGATGATATTTGTAAGTGCTGTTACTTGTTATCGTCTCAAAATGTTGACAGCAACTCTTAGCAAGCACACACCACTGAATAGCTTACATGTGCTAATTCTCTCTTAAAACGCACATGTTTAACCCTCATCAGAGACAGCACTTCTCCATCCCACATGAAACCTCAGGAATTGCCAAAATGATTTAAAGCCCTAGCAGACAAGAGCTCTTGGAAGTGATAATCAACCCCCTCTTGCCCACATGTGACTCTCAAGGTCTGTTTCTCATACTCTACAGTTTCCAGCTGGTACCCATCAGCAAGCGATCAATTGCCCCTTACATACAGATGAAAAGATAATTAGTAAAATGACCTAATTAATATTAATACACTTGAGTGATAGAACTAAAAAAGCTTGATTTTTAAGGAGTTTTATGTCTCTTTCCTCAGAGTGTGCTTGTGAGTACATTGTTGGTTCTCTGATGTCTAATACTGGCTGTGTTTCTGCTTCAACCCCTCAGGAGACATGAACAAGGTACAGTCCTACCACCCAGCAACTATTTCCATAAAAGCCATAAGAAACCAGTATCTTAGAGCTCAATCCCTCCACTGAATTTTCCGGTTCAAAAGTTTTCAGGGTAGCCATAGAGACAAAGATAATCCACACGTGCCCACACACAGGCTTGTTTGGAAGAAAGCCAGGCTCAAACTGGGACAGCCAGTGCATTGCTTTAAAACAAGAAAGAAAAGTCTTTACTGAGTGCAAGAGCCAAACAAGGACCATGTTTGCACGTTATTGCCCAGATGCCCTCCCAACAGAGTTAAAATGGCATGGCACACTGCAGAGGTGACATGTCCCCTGTAAAGGGGAAGATTGGCACTTTGACTGCAGTCAGATGCTCTGGACGCATGAAGTGTGCATTCATATGATGAGGATTTTAAAAAAAAAAAGTAAGATTTGGAAATTTTAGGGGGTGGGAGAGAGACAAAGAACGGGCACAGTGAACTCAGCCTCATAAAACACATGCATGCACTTGCCTGCACCAAGCGGGGATGTGGAGAGCTCCGGCGCCAGGTCCTGGAGCAGCACAGGGGATCCTGCCCTCCTCATCCCCGGGGCTCAGGCGGTGGCACAAACAAGCAGGGACAGACACGTTACGGAGCAGCCCGCAGGGAAGCACAGAGCCAGTTGTTCACCTCGTAAAGCCTGCAAGGCTTGCTCACCACCTGCCTGCAGCTGCTGCACAAGGGGAGCCAGGGGACGTGGCCCCTGTGCGCTCAGCGCAGCACCCCACAGCAGCCCCATACACAGAAATGGGGTGTTCTACTCCAGATACCATCCAGGCCTGGAGGCGTTCCCACGTCTCCATGACTCCAGCACATCACACATGGAGGAAACCCAGGGAGAGGGCTGGATCAAGCAGGAGAAATGAAGTTTGAATTCACTTAAAGCAGTTTTAGGGCCCAAACAAAATACAGTGGGCCCAGGGGACCCTTCTGGCTGGCTGGGCTGGCCTCACCACAACTGAGGAATTCAGGGGTACCTTCTGCAGCAAGGAGACCTTCCAACTCCAGTGTCTGCCAGTAGCAACATTTGCCCCTGTGCCCCATTTCCCAGGAGACCATTGAACTAGTCAGCAATTTAAATATTCCACAAGTTTTCTGCTCTGTTCAGGTTGGGACAGCTTTCAAGGAACATTGTCAAGACAGATATATCCCTAACAAAACCCCACCACACACATCACACCCCCAGCCTGAACCCTTCAAAAGTGAGAGGAGAGGAAAGGAAAAAGCTGTGTCAGGATGGAGGACACAGCATGAAGGGTGCAAGCACAGGCACGTCAACAGCTCCTGGGAAAGAGGGGGGTTTGAAACACAGCCCAGACCTGCTGCTTAGCAGCTGGGATTTAACACTTGCTGCAGTAAGAGAAATTAGTAACAGAAATCAGCACAGTGAAAGATGGGGGTGTCAGGTTCAAGGCAGTGCTGCACCATGGGAGAGCGGCAACAGTGGTCTCTAGGGAAGTGTTGGTTGGCTTTGTTCTATTCTGTTTTATATTTTTGTGATTAGTTCTTCATTCTCCTGATCACAGTCCCAGGAGTTTATACTCTCCCTTAGATCTACTTATTCCACCATCTTGGTGCATCTCCAAGACAGCAACACCCTGGAAACATGAACAGCAAGTGAATTTTTATTATTTTCTCTGCTAGAGTTCTTGGGGAGTTTCAAGAAAATGCTTTTGTTAACAGCAACAGTTAGCTTTATCAGCTGTAATTCCTTCCACTGATCCAAACAGAGTATTGAATGGGAGGAGTAAAATGAAAACCCACATCCCACATCCATTTGCATCACTAAACATGCTGGTGCTACCCAGGCATTACCCACTGCTTGGCCCCTTCAGCGCAAGACCACCGCACTGACCCCATTCCCTGGGGAGAGGGGAGGGGGCAACACATGAGAGTGAGGGTGAGACCTCAGGACCACACTCACCATTTCTACAGGACAACCCCATCCCCATACTCCTGCTGCAGATCCTCTGCAAACACCAGGCTCTGCAGGGAGAGTGAGTGGGCAGGAGCAGCCTTCCCTGCCATCCCACCTGGGTGCACGTGCCTGAATTCCCCGACCTGAGAGCAGCAGTGGTGCAAGATCATTCCCTACTCTTATCTCAAACCATAAGGCTTTATTTATATTTTCTCTCCCCTGTCCAGCTGAGGAGGGGAACCACAGAGCAGCTTTAGTGGGCACCTGGCATCCAGCCAGGACCAACCCACCACAGACGTGCAGCACACTTAGGCTCCTATTTAATATTTAACAGGTGCCAGCAGCAGCTCAGGTTCCTACTGCAGTGGCAGAGCTCCCTACATCAGGATGAGCAGGGAATACCTCCATCCCACATCTGAAATTGTTTGAGAAAAATAACACATGAGCTCAGCTACCACCCATCTGAGCAGATACTCATCAAGTGAAGGCTCCTGCGATTTTCCCCAATACCTGTGCACTTTGGTCACACTTCACGTTGTGACTGCAGAGGATCACGCAGTCCTCTGCCTCCAAGATTTCTTCCTGCAAGGAATGTCAACCACTTGGCTTTCCCACACGGATGAACGGAGGAAAGCCAAGACACCAGGCAACCGCAGGCTCTCAGAAAAGAATTCATGATGAAAAATGATGGCTTTTCCTCTCAGACGGTGTGACCTTAAACTGGGAGAGATTCTAGAACCTCACTGTGCACTGCAGCCCCTCACTCCAAGCAGAGATCTCAGAGCATGGAGGGCTGCGGGATCAGGACTGCACCTACACATTAGAACTCTTGCTAAAGCACATCAGTCAATGAAGAGACTCAGCAGGAGCCTAGTTGGGCTGGTGAACAAAAGGGAGGAGGCAGAGGAAAACTGTGACAAATTGAAAATTCAGTGTGGATTGCGTAACTGCATGAATAATTCCTTTCAAGCCAAAAGAGATTCCTGCAAAAGAGGTAGCTTGCTGCAGTCCCTCAGCTCCATTTAATGAAAGAACTTCCAAACAGCTGGGTGGTTTGGCTGTTTGGTTTTCTCGTGGGGTTTTTTGGTTTGTTTTAACAAA
>VYXC01024358.1:1152056-1203407 GCA_013397175.1 Platysteira castanea
CAAGAGAGTCATTCATCATTTTTCTTCCAGCACAAGGAGTGCTCTCACCTCCCCCTCACCCCTAAATCCCTCCCCACCAGGAAAGGGCACGCGTTCTCCAGCCAAAAAAGGCTCACAGCAGGGAAGGCAAAGCTCCCCAGCTCCTGCAAGCAGCTCCGGCACAAAGGGCCACATTCTCAGCTGGGTTTGGTGGGTGCCAGCCCCCAAAGGGGGAAGGCCAGAACTCAGCAGCAGCAGAAATGCTAAGTCAGAGAACGGATATCAGCAGAGGAGGAGAGCGATTTGCACCAGCTGGAATTATGATGCAAAGCAAAGAGGAATTTGCATGCTGAGACGACAGACAGTACCTCAGGTAACTGCAGAAAAAGAGCCAAGACATAAAGGTCCACATATATCTCAGCCCACATGCCAGAATGGTCACTCAACTCGCTGAAACCTGGAAAAACTTTCCCTGTGGACTTGCCCCCCCCCCCACCCTCTAGAAAGTGGATGGGGGTTGCAGTCCGGTGCAGCTTCTGAAAACAGTTTTGGCCCATGGAAGAATTGGGGACACGATCTTTCATAGGTGTTCATTTGATCTTTATTTCTCCTCCAGGCAGCATGGCCGGTCACCAGGCACAGACTGAGTCTCACCGGGGAAACCCCCGCCGTTTCCCGGCCCGGGCCACACAAAACATCCAATCACAAACAGAACCTGAGAACGTGTGACCTGAGAGCAGGAGTCCAAGAGACCCCGTGCCCTGCCATGCGTCCATCCCAGGCCGCCCTCCCCCAGGGGCAGCGGGGGGGTGCGCCCCAACAGATGGGCACTGATCCAAGTGCAGTCCAGGCACTGGATTTGCACCACTTTACAAGCCATCAGCCCCAGCTTTGGGATGGGCTTCCAGGAAAGCCCTGTTCAGTTTGCAGGAGGGCAGAAAAGGGGTGGCTATAGATGCAGACATTTAACCCATCCAGGGGGTCAACACCATCCTCAGGAAAACCTCATTGGAGAGCTCTGCTCCAAAGTCCACTTTGGTTCTCGGTCACACTGCTCTTTCCGCAGCTTCTTGATGGCTTCTCCTTGCTCTGCCTTGGAGAGAGAATGCCAGGATGAAAATATCTCAGTACAGCGATAACAGAGAAGAGGATCTCTCTCCAAATGCCCTTGAGAAAGAGAGCAAGTAGGAAAACCCAAGTTCTTGCACACATTTTTATAAAGCAACTGTGTGTTTTCATGAAAAGCAGGACAGTGCAAATACCTGGGGTCTGTTTGGGTCTGTTTGGGGCTGTTTGGTTTGGCTGATGACCTGGAAAAAAGGAACTAAAACTGGACATATAGAAAACATTCCAGGTTTTGGTTTTGATTGGGTTTAATTGCAGCAATAACAGCAATCAAGTCAAAAAGGCTGGCTTATGGTCAAACCCAAGGCTTCTTTTTGGTCCTTTTAGAAGGAAAAGAAATAGAAGATTGCGGTCAGCTCTGGGGCCAGTTGGGTGGAGGCAGCCTGTGTGCCAATAGCTCCACCGAGGTACGTTTATGGCCCAATTTGAGCAAGAACTGTAAGGGCAGTGACAACACAAGCCACCAAGAGCCTGGCCATTTGGACTAAGGTTTCCACACCCACTGAACCAGAGATCCCGCTGGCTCCTGCAGTTGCTGCTCAGGAGGTTCACTGAGCCCAGAGGGATCACTGTACTCCTCCAGGCTGGGCCCCAAACACCACCAGCTGCTTATGCCAACTGAAATGTCAGCGTTTTGCAAAACCCAGGTGTTACAGTGTGGGAACCCAGACAGCCTGGGTTCATCTCTCAGGCAAAGGAAGAGTTTGGGGTGACTTTTCACACATCCTGGGTCACTGGTGTCATGTTCTTTGGCATTGCTTTTGAGAGTGTGAACATTCATTTCCTTTTCTTCCTTTAAAGATGCTCAAGTGGTGAACTTCTTTAGCTGCTGGCCTCCCTGAATATCTTTGCAAACTTGTTTTGAGGTTCCTTTGTGCTCCCAAGTGAAATGCCAAGATTTCAAAGTTACCAGAATAAAACCTTAGATTTTACCTTTTTTTTTTTTTTTCCAAATGGTTTGGCAGCCACACCATTAGGATCAGTCTCAAGCAGGAACCAACGTGTGGATTCCATCATACTCCAAACCCAGTGTGTCACCTCCAGAGCTCCCAGACATGCTTGCGCAGAGCTCTGCCCTGACCCTCCCACCCTGGCAGGAGGGCTCCTGACGGCTCCTCTTGCTGGATCAATGAGTGGCAGGTTTCAGCACGTCTTCAGTGAGCCAGACAACTCACAAGAATCCTGCTAGCACCCTGCTGAAAATATGCAAAGTAAATATTGAGACCAAGCTTGGGGAGAGAAGATGAGGCTGGCAGAAACGCAGCAAGAACACAAGAGGAAGAAAGAAAGCACAGCACCTTATAGCAGGAAAATAATAAACTTGTTGACAAAAAAAAAAAAAAGGCAATGGGAAAAAAGTACAGGGCTCTAGAGAAAAAAAAAAGCAGCAAGGAAGAAGGCTGGACTGAATGCACATGGTCGGGTACAATGATGCATATTTTCTTCTTGGCACTAAGGAGATCCCAGAGGGCCCACAAAAGCCTTTTGCAAGTCAAACGACCAAGCTCTTGACTTCTCCCAGGTGGAGCAGCTGCTGAGTCACTCCTTACCCATCAGGCTCTTGTCCCACAAAAATCCAGACTTCTGCTATTGCAGAGTATTAAAAGAGATTTTAAAGAATTCCAGGGAATTTTGCATTGGAGCCTTTACAGTGTTTTGCCCACCCTGGCATCTTCAAACTAGGCAACACGTGGCACCATCATCATTTCTGTAGAGCTCCTCTCTGGAGCAACTAGTAAGCTGTTCAGTATAACAAACTGGTACTGAGTTTTCCAGGACCAAAGGATAAGCACACTCAAGAACAACACACTCAGCTGTACCTGCCTCAGTTTCCTTGACTCCCAGGTGGAGCTTTTACTGTGTAGCAGAGGCCCAACAGCCAGTCTGTGCCTGGGGGTTGCAGAGCCACAGTCGGGGAGGAATGAGATTAATTACATGAATAACAAAAAGCCGGATGCCAGCCACCAGCCCCCACCCCACATAGCTCAGCGGGATGCAGAAGGGAAGCAAGCAGCTCAAAACCCAGAAGAGCTCCCAAATGAGGCCAGTCTTATCCTATTCCAGCTACAGACCTGCATCTTGGCCTTCACAAAGGCCAAGAAAAGCCCTGCACATTTTCTTTACAAAGGAGCACAACAGTGAAAAGCCCCCAGTAGGAGAGTTTTCCTTTCAGTCTGACCTGGACCGTCCTGTGCATCCGCCACAAGGGCACGGCCACCGGGAGCCAGCTCGCCTGCTCAGGCAGGAGAAAAGGGAAGTTAATTTTCGCAGCCAAAAGAAAATAGGGAGTTCTTTTCAGATGGCAGGAATGTAACCGTGACATTTAGTCACTTGCTATTTCTGCTTCCCAGCTATGTCTCTCCACAGGAAAGCCCCTGGACAGAAGCACCCTCCAGGCAGCATTGCAACATCTGTGTGCTCAAACTCTGGTGTCTTAACGCCACTCCTGCAGTCCCCGCTTCAGGTCCTTGGGAAACAGGGGCAGTTTGGGGGAGAGTCAGTCTCACTCGCTCTTTGCCTTGGCTGCCTTAAACAGATGCATGTGTCTGTCTGGGAAAAGGGCAAACCTGCAACCCTGGCCCAAGGCCGCTCAGGGTCTGACCCCAGCTGAGAACAGCAGAGCCCCACTCTCTCCGGGACATGCCAGCCAGGACAGGGCGGCAGCACTGCCCTGCATTGGCCCCTGCTCTGGGTTCACCTCTCCAGCTCTGAAATGAAGCCATTGACCACTGTCACTGTGGGGAAATCACATTTGCTCCAGGTTGAGCTGCGATGATGGGTGACCCTACATGATGGCTTTCAAGCATCGCCAGCCTAGCACCACAGGAGCAGTGTCTGATCTGCACTGTCCTAGTCCCTGCCCAGGCTGTGGCTCCGTGTCCTCCAGGCACCATGCATGCTTCCACAGCTGGAGAAAGGAGAGCAGCCCAGCTGGGGTTACTCCAGTACAGGGCAGGCTGCACACCCTGCACAAGCCCCAGGTACTGGTGCGAGGCAGCCAGCCCAGCTCAGGTCACAGCGCTGACACCGCTCAGCCTGCGATCTCAGGGATTTCCAAAGCTCAGCCCAGCGTGCTGGCTGCTCACACAGGTACCTTTGTCGCTGTCTGACTGCGCTAACTGCAGTCTTGCATTACAGGCTCTTTCTGCCACACAACCTGAAGTCCCATCCACCCACAGCTATTTCTTGGGCAAAATTTTGGTAACTTCCCTCATCTGATGGGAGTCCGCCGATTCAGCAGCAGAGCTGCAAAATCTTAATGCAGGCTGTGCAAAGGTTGCCAGGATGTGGTTTGTATGGCAGCGGGCAGCCCAGAGTGGGGCATAAGCATTCCCACAGGAGCACGCACACACTCAACACTGAGCTTGATGTCAGTCTTAAACATGATGACCATGGAAGACAAGCAAGATGCATAACTTAACTGCCAAAAATGCTATTTCATCACAGGATGCCATGGGGGGGATGTGCATTCAGTTGATTATCCACACATAGGGAAAAGCAAAAGAGAACTGGAAAAAAATGCACAGCAAAACACAGACTCAGTTAAATATTTATGGGGGCCACTTCATTTCAATTACAAGCAGTTTTTTAGGTCAGCTGAGATGTTTTAGTTCTGCTAGGGCAGATCAGCTCCGGGGGACAGGATACTGCTGACAACGACAAGCCGGAGGCTCAACCCTCCTAGCACACCCCGTAACTAAGGATAAAAACAGATCTGGGCAGGGCTGTGCTTCCCCTGGGAGCAGCCCAAGTGATGGGACCTCCCTTCTTGCCACAGCTGAAGCCTCAAGACACAGCACTGATGTACACAGACAGCACTGTGGGTTTGTTTGCCTCTCCCAGCACTTGAAAGCCCCACTGCTGCAAGTCAGGAGGGCAGCTCACCTAATAAAGAAGGTACGTCTGGATGCAGCCAGCAGACCAGGCTGTGCTTTGGAAATCCCTGAAATCATGGGCTGAGCAGTATCAGCAGCATGATGGGTTTCCATAGCACTGTTCCCACCTTGCAAGGCTCACTCCATACTCTTTTCATAAAAGTTCCCAATTTGTGCACTGCTGGCTATCACCTAAGGCAGGATTATGAATGTGACAGACATTTGGCCAGGTTCACCTACTGCCCTATCAGATCTGCACTGCCCAAGCACTTCCAGTGTGGTCTGCATTTGTAAAGGTCAGTTTCAGCACGTGCAGGACCAGCCTAATGGCCAGGAGTAAGGTAACATATCCTTGAAACCAGCCTGATAAAAAGAATAAACAGAAAAATGGAGGAAAGCAGCAACTGGAATCCACAACAAACATTACAAGAACTGAAGCTTTCCAACCATCTGAGATTAAAGAATCAATGTATGCGTTTGCACTTTTTACTCTTTGTACAGGGCACATTTTGTTAATGCTGGAAATTCTGCATTTCAGTCCTTGTTAGCTCATTTGGCCATCGTCCAGGATGAAGGTCACAATTCTCAAGAAGGCTGAGCAGCAACCAAACCACTCTGTCATGGGACCTGCAGGAACTTTACCACCTCATTGGTCAGCTCTCTTATGTCGAACTCACTTCATCCAAAAAATCAAGTCAAGCCTGGGTCACAAAGGTGGGGCTGAGCAGAAAGGAGGGGTCAGACTCAACTGACAACCCCTGTCCAACCACAAGTATCTGAAGCAATGTTCATAAAGCAAACACTGGAATGACTGGCAAGCAGTACACCTGCCCTTACCAGCAGGGCAAATCTCAAGACAACATCAGCACTTCTAAAAAGGGATCAAAATAAAAGCACACTGAGTCCACGGACAACATTTGTTTAAAAGCCCCGTGAGAGGTGGTAAGTTTCTGCAGGCTGACCCCCCACAAATGTAAGCAAGGGGAAGTTACCAGCTCTGGGCTCCCAAAATATTTACTCAGTCTAACATTACTCTGACTACACTCAATCAAACATTTCCCAAGTCCCGTGCTACCATAACTCCAGTGCAGAGCACTCTTTCCCAGGGGTATTTCCAAGCACTTCACTACCATGAAAGCAGTGTCCTTGCAAGCTGGGAAACCCATTCTAATGGGGAGAGGGGGCTGAAGGTGTGCAGCCTTCACTGTGCAACACTCAAAGCTCAGATCTGAACACTGCATCAAACTGAAATTGTGCGAGTTAGTACAGAGCCTAGATGAACAGCCTAAGCCAAGCAGGGAATAAGAGGCTGAGAGAAGACTGCCTTGTGGAGCAGGCTGGGGTGTTTAAGTGGCTGCAATTGATCTAAAACTCAGGTTTACATCTCATCTGGCCAAAAGCCACAGCTTGGGAAGCACGTCTGGTGGAGGATGTCAGTATACTCTGTGTGTTTCCTCACAAAGGCTTGGAGTACCAGTTCTTATTTTTAGTACTATTTCCATTTCTTCATGGAATGAGCTCAGTGTTTCAGGCAGCCCTGGAGGAGCAGGAAGGACAAGTCCTGTAATAAAACTAATTAATTCATGTGGAATTTCTAGCCATTATTGTGAAAGTGGACAAATTCCTCACTTATGAAAAGTTGCCCAAGTGGCCATTAATCTGGTTGTGGTCACAAGCAGGATTCCTGTGGCCTCCTGCAACACCCAACCAGCCCCCAGGACAGAGCCTGCAGAAACCAAAGTGGATGTTGTTATTTCCTCACACTGACTCCCACAGCCCGAGTTTTACTAGACTAGATAGTTGCTTCAGAAGGCTCCATGCCAAATTCCTCCCAGTGCCCGCAGACCAACCATGCCTCAGTCATGTGCAGAGAGGTCTAGACCTTCCTAGACCTCCAAAGTCAGCCCAAAACAGGCATTTTGGCTTTATTCAAAGCTCTGTAGACCAACTGCTTTCCACCTGCCCAGTCTTAGCCATGCTCTCAACAACAGGTGAACAGGGTACCAAGTTTGTCCTGAAGACATCAAAAGTTGTATTCCCACCACTCAGTTGGGTGCGTGAGGAAGTTGAGCTTTACAGGTCCCATCTGCTGGCAGTGGGAAGCCAGGCCCCTCCACAGAGAAATTCCAGGCAAGAATCTAATCAACCAAAATCCCTCAATAATGCACAAGAATTAATGGAATCTGAAAGCTCGGGATGACAGGGTCTGTGGGTCTGGCAAGGAAAAAAAGGAGAGAATACACTGATTTTAGTTACTAAAATCAACAACAGCAAAATGACCCAGAATTCCCACAGGGAGCTGACCTGTAATAAAGCACCATTTTGCCATAGTCTTACTTTTCTCTCCCAGTTCCAGAGTGCTCCTTAAACTCAGTGATGGATTGGTGAGTTAGCCTCTAAATACTACCTGTACTACTGACTCAGCATCCTGTCCCACGAATGGCAATATTCCCTAAACACCACTAGAAATCCAGATCTTCTGCTCCAAATGATCTCTGTAATGGACTGTCTGTAACAACCTGGATTTCTGCCTAAACAAAATCCTGCCCAAACCACCCCTGCACAAGCCATGGAAGTAGTCCTGTTCACCATGGCCAAAGGAAGAAGCACCCTACCATGGCCAGCCTTTGCTCTGGGCCTCCTCTTCCCAGTTTCCATCTTGGCAGATTATTTACTTGTTCATTCACACCACAGTCAGATCAAGATGGTGCAGCAGTGGTTTCCCTGCCATTCTATTTATGAAGTTTGGGTGATGTTCAGACAAAAAGAAAGGGCCCTCTACACATAACAAACCATTTCAAAATCATGGCCCTTAGTTAGCAGTGGGTACTGTGCTAGCGAAATGGCTGTTGGGAGCCCAGTAGTGCAGAGAGAAAAGGTTCCAGAAAAGGAACATTGTCCTTGGTCAGCTGGACTAAGAGATGCCTTTTCAGAGCCTGGGATGGAGCCTGGAACAGTTCTTCCACTTTCAGAAAGCAGTGTTAAGACTCGTAGTGTCATCACTCAGCATTTTCCTCACGCTGGTTCAGCTGCAAAGCTAGAAGAGCAAAGCAGCTACTGAGGGAAGGGTGGATTGCAGCACTCCTGAGAGGTGTCCCCAAGTAGCAAGATATAATTCACCAGTACAACTGGAATTTGTCTTTGGCACAGGCACTGCAGAGTGAGCAAGGAAGACGAGGAGGAACTAAAAACAGCCATGGAAAGTCCCAGGGCTGTTGAGTCAGCTCCACCATGAACAGAAACACCATGGTGGCTCCAGCCTTCACACCAAACCCTACCAGCAGCCAGGTCCCAGAGGACACAAACCAGGCACCCTGGGGAGTCTCTGAGCCAGCTGTCCTGGATTATCCACAGCTTTAGTAGCCACAGTCGCAATCGGGGCTACGAGGAAGAGCCCCAGCACCAGCTCCAGGCTCCAACAGTGGCAAGATTGAGCCTCACGCCAGCCACCCATCCTGCTGCTCCTCTTCGTGCCACTCCTCTTCACTAAACCTGAGTTTTTCTCCCCATTTCTGCTTGTTTTTGAAGAGCCAGGTGGAGGTGACCCTCTGGATGCAAAGGGAGAGGAGCGTTCCCGCCGGCTCAGCCCGCAGCTGAATGGCACGCAGAGCACTGCAGACAAAACCTCCTGGGCTCAAACAGAAAATGACCCCCCCACAACTTTCCATATAGAAAAAGAATTTCAGATTCTGTCCAGTTTCATTGGGGCAAAATGCAGGAATTCTTAAAATACAGGGCACTCCCTACACTACAAGAGCCTGGTCACACTAAGGACACATACCTAATCTTTGGAGGCACCAAAAAGATCTTGAAGGACACCCAAAGCCACAAAAACACTTTCAACAACTCACCAGTCACCTTAGACTGAGCAGCAAGTACTCTTGAAGACATGTACATCAGATGTTCACCCTTTTCTAGTTAGAAAACAGCAAGGAGAAAACAAGGGAAGGTTTCAATCTCCTCACCAAGCCGAGAGAAATTCATCAGCTTGGACTAAGTCTTCTACAACTAGCCAGCAGAGCTGAGAACAGACTTCTGGCTGAAGTCTGAACAGAAACATCATACTGGGAAATCTTGCTGAAGTCTGGAGCAAAAATACTGGGCAAAGCTTTATGAATTTTTATGGTATTACCGGACTACAGGACTCTCCCACACACGCTGTCATGCGAGTGCAGTGCACTGTGTGTCAATGTTGTAGACACCCTGCATCACCTGGCTACAAGGACAAGCTGCAAGGAGGCACAAAAACACCTCTCTAAAACTGCCTCCAGCCAGTAAGGTGTTGAAAATACTATAAATTTCAAGGGCAGAGCATTAGAAATACCCTCACCCCACCTGAGCTCGTTTATCTGCAGAAAACTGCAAGAAAAATCAGGGATTTCAACACAGTCCAATTCCCACCAGTGCTTTGTGTCACTCTCAATTACAGTCCAGAATGAAATACCAAGAAATCGTTCCTTGCAGCCGGCAGAATTAATGGGATCTTTGACTACAGAGAGCACCAGGCAGTGAACTTGTTCCCTTACCAGCCAAGAGGCACAGTGCAGCTTTCTTCAGAATAAAAGCTGCAATGTCAGAGGATAGTTCAAGGCTTATAAAAGTGACCTGATGTCCCCCAGTATTTCAGTCCATAAGAAAGGTACGTGATTACTGATCCTTTCCTTTCTTAAACAGTTTATTTCTACCCTAAGCTGGTGCAGCAAGAGACTTCATCTTCCCACTGCTATCTCACTAAATGACGTGTCTGGCAAAACAGTGAGCAGGAATCAATCAATAATGCAATTGCAAAGAGCTGTCAAATGCTGGGCTGCAGCAAAGCTCCGATAACTGAGCACTAACGCCTTTCTCCTCAGCCTTTGCCTAGGATAGCCACCATACCACGTGTTCTTGTAATTAGGTGTCAACGTTTAATGAGGTCACACTTGGCCAGTTTGTGAATGAAAAACACCTTCCAGCTTGCTGGCAGTGACTGCTGAAAGTAGGCAGAGATGTTTCAGTCAAACTTGGTCTGCTGAAGGTAGTTTGTCTTTGTGGAAATAATAAGACTAGATTTGAAATTTGATAAATTGGCAGAAAACTCATCCTTCCAGAAAAGTGAAGATTTGGTTGGGTAAACTTGTCATAGTCCTGGGGGTCCAGACAGACCAAGATGTGTATGACAGGGCATGAGAATGCGCACCAGAAAGAAAGTAACACATGGCTGCCACGACATCAGCTCAGCAGAATAATCTGCACAGTATGTTAGGACCACCAGCAAGGATTTTTCTTTCTCTCACAAGTCCACAGCAGGACCACGCACCATGGTCAGCCTCCCAATCCCAAAGCCCATGCAGCACCCACGAGGCACCACGCCGTTGCACTGGTGCACACATGCCACAGCTCCCTCCCCGGGAAGACACGGGGCACTAATGCAGGCCTCAGGACAAACCTGCGCCTTCTGGCAGATGCAAACAGTCAGAGAGCACAGGTTGGAAAGCCAAGCACAATGTGTTCAGGACATGCTGCTAAAGGACACCGTCATAGGGGCACTGATTCCAGCAGCACCTTCCCAAGGGAGAGGCGGGGTGAAGACGGGTAGAAGCAATAGTGGAAGTGTAAGCAATAGCAGTGGATTTGCATCTCTCTAATACAGAAAGGGTCTGCTAAGCAGACCCTTATCACAGTTACGTATCTCACCCCAATTCAAGGAAAGAAAACAGGAATTCTTATGCCTGAAAACTCAGTACACCACCAAGCTCAGCCTTCTTTCTGTAACAGAAATGCTTTATAAAGCATCTTTACATTCTGCCTTGGTCTTCCTCTTACTCTGTCTGCTTAGAGAAAAAGATGCTCCCTGAAGGAGTCCCAGCAGGAAAGGCAGATGTTACCATGCTCAGAAAGCTAGACTTGTCCAATCCAAATAGAAATGTAAATAATCCACCAGGCAAACTACTGTTTCTCCTAGCTCCTTGGCTCAGAACACGTGACCAGGAAAAGCAGGTACAGGAATGCTGCTGGCTGTTGGGATGAAACCCTGCCTTCACAAATCCAGTTGTGCTTGTGGGTAACAGCGACAGCTGCTCATCGGGCAGATAAATTAGACCCAGATGATACTGCAGCCAGGTCTAGCACAGAGCCATACACAAAGACACCTCTCACATTCCAGTTTTCACTGTTTTGCCTCCTGAATTGTTTATCTCAGCTCAATTCCTGGATGTGGATAAAACAAACGACACGGACTTTCTCACAGACAGGGCTTCTTGCTGTTCCCTTGACAAATACCATACTCAGTGAGTATAAGCCTGAAATCCAGAGGAAAGGAAACAACTGCAAAGGGCAAGAAGGAAACAGATCATTTGCCAAGGGACAGCATGAAAACACATTTCTGCTTTGGGTCAGAGCCTTGAAATCTTCCCAGGCTTCCCTCTCCCTCCAAACCACCATTTTCACACCAGCATCTCTCCCACCATGACAAACTCCAGTGGGACTGTGGCAAGGGATAGCATTATTTTCAAGAAGCTGCTTCACAAAGGTGTTATTTATTGTCTTTATACTTAGAAGATGACCAGATTAGCTCTTGACCAGACACAGCTGCCATGGAGGAGCGTCAAGACCTGGTCCACCTACTGGCAAAGCCTGAGAGGCAATGAGGACAGCTGTGTGGTTTTCTCATTCACCTATCATCCCTACAGCTGTTACTAATTGCATTACACTTTTAATAATTTCTTCCAAGGCAAAGAGCTGTGCAGACTTTTGGCTTATCCTGGGCAGAGCTGCTGTAGTGGCTATGGACACATATATTAACATACTCCTGTGGATTTGGTTCTCGTAGTTGGCTTCCCTGGCATGTGGCAATGCCCAAGCTTGCATAAGTCAGGCTGAACACCTGGATGCTGCACTCCTAACTAACCTCCCTCCTGCTCATGTGCTTCAGCACAGGATGAGGGGGACACTCACAGCCTGGCTCCCCTCTACTCTTCACCCATGTTTTAGCGACACAGTACTTTCAGGACATCCACTGCTGCATTGGATCCACGAGCTTGACTGACAGGGTCAGAAGCTGTGGGGGCAGAAGGACAGATACACAGATGCACATGCAGATCATGACGGATGCTTCATTTCCTTATAAAAGCAGGAGAAAAGCAGAAGTCTTCCTGGCAATTCAGTAGACATGAAAAATGCATTCATAGCATTACTGGCATGGTTTTCAAGTTGCTGTTAAAATTCCAGTTACATTATGCTACCTCCAACTTCAGAGTCTTCTGTGTTTTGGAGTAATACATTAAACTGTCTTTTAGCAGCTGCCTGCCAAGGGGAAATGAAGGTTTTGACATCTGACCTGTAAGGAAGGATGTGTGGCATTTGGAGCTACCCAAATAAGGATTTTAGCTGGATGTTAAAACAAGCTGTGTTTTTAATAGTTAACTATTTTGACGCTGTTTTTGTATCATGAGAGTTCAAAGTGGAGACTCTGATCAGATGAATAAGGCCACCCCACCCCTCCAAGTTCAAGTTTGCTTGGAGCCACATTCTTTGCACAGCTCTCTTTACCTTTGGAAAGGTTGCTTTGCACTGGCATGGACTAAAAAAACCACATTTATTTTAATAAATAAGTGAGTTCCAAAGCATGACTCATTAGCTAGCACTGAGTTCTGAAATATATCCCACTAAATTCGTACAAGTATCCCAACAACGAAATAATACTACAAACACATTTGAACTGCACTGGCAAAAGGTAAAAAAATCTCTTAACTGGTCAGCTTTGAACAGTGGCTCAAGAACCTTTTTTTCAGAGTGGAACAAGCTACGATCTTGTCTCCATTAGGAGAAAATACGTTCTTCAGCTATTCTCATAGCTTGGGCAAAACAATCTAGGGCATTTGCTGACATCATTGAGATCTGCCCTGCTCCTCCTCTTCGCCTAAGTTCCCACCTGGGAGCAGCACTCGGCATCCTGCTGGGCACCCTGCTGCACCTTGAGCCAGTTCAGGTCATTGATCTGACAGTTGTTTTCTGAGGCTGGCTTGCTGCATAACTATCTCCTGAACCAGCCTACTCTGACATAAGGTGAGAGCTGAACCCAGCAGAAGGAAGGGGAAAGGACATGGGATCTGAGAGCTGGACAACACCACACAAGCCCCTGATTCCAGTTCATCATGGCCAAACAGAAGGCAGGATCCCCACCCTCTGGCTGAGATTGGAGGGGTTGAAAGACCCCAGCGGTCTTTCACCTAAAATGCCTCCCAAATCACACTGTGTCTGCCAGACCCGTATGGCCACCTAAGGCCTGTGTGAATAGAAGGTGGCCATAGGGACTGGGACATTTTCTGCCAGGACACAGACTAACACAGTGAAAAGACAGTCCTCACTCTGCTCCCTGTGTCCTGGAGGACCTTGGGCACATCATTTACTCCATCTGCAAAACAGCGTGATAATCTTGCTGAGGTGCTGAGAGAATAAATACACTCAAGACCAGCATGAGCTCTGCGAGCTCTGCACACACAGGAACGACCCTGTCCCCAGGTCAGGCGGTTCCAGTCAGAAGTACGGACATTTGTTACACCATGACCTGAAACAAACTGCAAAGGAATGTGGTCCAGAGGCACCAAAGCTACCTAAAAGGCCCTGATCCTGGGAGATGCTGAGTCTCCACCTTGCTCCCACCACTGGTGGGAGTTGATGCCCTCGCCTCCCCAGGGAGGGCAGAAGTTCTCAGACTGATTTCCACAGACTGCTGCTATTTTGTTCCTACATTCCCAACATCTCCAAAATACCCAAAGCCTCTTGTGCAATGAGCAACATCCCCTGCTTCTTAGCTACATGGTGGTTTATGTTACTTTCCGCCTACAACCATTTCAAGACTGGCTTTACAGACTTCAGTGGAAGACTAAACAATGCTGGAGCCATAGCAGGAGAATTTGCCGAGTTTTATTCCTTGTTTCATTTGGGCAATCCTTCTGCCTCTCATCAGGGACAAAAAAACTTGCCAACCTCTTAATTTAGGAATAGCACGAGCTCTGCATTCCAGTCCTCAATCAGCCAAAGGAGCCTTTTCAAGCTGGAAAGGGGGGAAAGGGTAAATACCTTTAAGCACATTTAAAAAGAAAAAAAAGCACCACAAAACCAACCACACCAAAAAACCCTCAACACCTGCTTTTTGCAGGCAAAAACTTGCTCTTGGGGCACTCTTGAAACTGGCTTAACATCAGCATTTGAAAGCAAATTCCAGTCCCTGCTCTTTTGGGTGCCAGAGTGCTTGCCCTGTCACTGCTTAAAACGAAAAGCAAACTCAGCTTCCTCATATATGTTTAGCAAGCACAGTGCAGATGGGATCAAAGATGAGAGTCTGAAGAGAAGAGTATGAAGTGAAGCTGGCAGATTTGGATTTTGTTTTTGTTGTGGGTTTGGTTGTTTTGGTTTGGTTGGGATTTTTTTTCCTAATGGCTACAACAACCTGTTAAAAGTTTTGTAATCTGAAGAGCGCAAACCCTTTTCTGAATGTCCAAGCTCCCCTGCCAAGACATGCTCAACTGTGAATATTCCAGCTGCATGTTTCACGTCACGCTGGTTAAGGATGTGCCAGTATTTTTATTATTCACCCCCTATGGATATTACAGAGCACCACATACGTTATAGGGTTCTTAAACTGTGCTATTTATGTCTGTGTGTATTATACACAGAGATACAATCCAATAAATCACACCCACTGTAAAGAATAAAGATAATAAAATCAAGCAAAATAGTGAGTGAAGTTAACGTAATTCTGAATTAAAGTGCATTAAAAAAAAAAAGAAGCACTAACTCAGAAAATCACCTCGCAGCCCATCACTGCAATGCTCTCCACCCACCCCAGCTTTTTGTAAAAGCACAAGCCTGGAAGTAAGCTCCAAATTCCTTAAACCTAAATGCCCTTGGCTTCTTCAGGATAGTCTTAAAATTCATTCCCTTGCCACTCGTATTTTGTAGTCAAGGAAGATTTCGCATCAACATGTTCTCCAGAGTCCTGGCTCTCCACAGCCCTTCACAGCTGGACAAAGGTGCAGAGATAGGGGAGGGGACTGGAGTGGGGACAACAGCAGTCGCAGCCTGGCTGTGAGAAGCAGCAGCTTGAAACGTGCAAAGTTCTCTGTGCTGCTATTCTTTACTCCTCCCTCTCCATCTCTCCTCCTCGAGCAGAGCAGCATGCACAGGTACCCGGAGCAGTGTGCACAGGTACCTGGCTGCATTCCCATCCTCACAGAGAGGGAAACCAAGAGGTACAGCCCGGTTCAGAGTGCTTTTAAATAAAGCCTCAAGAGGGAAGGGAGGAAATTCAAAATCGTGCTGCTGAACTAGTTATGCAAACAGGGTCAGAGCCCCAGTCACAGCCAGGGGAGCATAACCAGCAAGGCAGCAGAAGTCAAGGACGGATGATTACGAAGGAGAAAGTGCTGGTTTCTATTTCCAGAGCTGATTTGTCAATTCTCAACATCCCACGTAAAAGGAAAGAGCTTGCAGTTGATCGCAGGGGAGAGGAGGCATTAATAAAACCCAGCACTGCTGTATCGGCAACCCCAAGAGCGCTTCCTCCCACGGCAATCACAGCAACAGGTCAGGAGCCTGTCGGCATCCCTGTTCCCGGGGCTGTGCCCCCGGGAGACGCTCCTCTTGTCCCTGCACCGAGTGCCTGGAGCAGGGGGGCCTGAGGGGGCCAGGACCCCCACGGGAGCTGGCAGAGGTCACGTCATCTCCAAGAAGGGCTCTGGAAGGGTGGCCGTAGGGAACAGGTTCCTCACATAGCAGGGCTCCCGGAGTCCCTCAGCCTCCCCCTTCCCACTAGGCAGCACATGGTCCTCCCACACCTCCTCTCCCCACATCTTTGGGGCATCCATCACCCTTCTGGGTGGTTTTACTCCTCCACCAAACACAAATCTGAATGGTCACTTCTCTCTGCTCCCCAAAGGACCCTCCCTGCCCCTTAGCTGCATCTCCCCAAAGTTCACCCTTATATGTTCCTATGGTGGGATTTTTTTTCCCCTAAAAGACCCCAACCTCCAGCCTGCCCCCTGGAGCAGTACCTGCATTCTCCGCCACATACACACACCTCATTACATCTAACCCCTGGGGCTCCTGTCCCATGCCAAGGAAACCTCTCTAACCCCCGAAGTAACTGCACCCCCAAATATCGCATTCTGCCCACCTCAGGGATGCGCTCATGCTTTGTCCCCCCTCCAGCGCCCCTTTCATTCCTTCTCTCTTTGTGCTTCCCTGGACTTAGTCTCGCTCCTCTCCCGCACCGATTTCCCTTGTCTGCCCTCCCGTGGGGTCTCTCTGCCCGGGGAGGACCTCCTTGAGGTCACCCTTAAGGATTCCTTTGCCCCCTGGACATTCCGGCACCCGGACGCTGTCCCGGCACACGTTCCCGAGTGCGCGGTGCCCAGCGCCCACCTGTCCCCAGTGCCCGGTGTGCGGAGCACGACGCACTGTCCCCAGTGCGCGGTACCCGGTGAGCAATGCACGATGCACTGTTCCCAGTGCCCGAAGCCCGGAGGGCGGTCCCCACTCCCAGGTCCCCGGCGCGCAGTGCCCGGTCCCCGGCGCGCCGCTCAGGGCGCTCGGTGTCCCGTTCCCGGTGCGCGGCTCTCGGCGCGCCGTGCCGGACCCGCGGAGGCCGGGGCCGGGCGCTGCTCACCTGCGGGGCGCTCGGCGCTGACGCCGTACTCGGCCGTGTCGCGGCGGCGGGCGCAGGTGCCGTGTCCCTGCACCAGGGCTTGCAGGGGCAGCTCAGCGCNGCACGGCACGGCACGGCACGGCACGGCACGGCACGGTCCGGCGCGGCACGGCACGGCACAAGTCGGCTGGCCTCGGCGAGGAGTCGGGCTGAACGGGGCTGAGCGGAGCTGAGCGGAGCTGAGCGGGGCCGGGCGCGCCGCGCCGCCGCTGGGTCCTAGAGCCGCCCCCGCGCCCGCCCCCGTTCCCCCGCGGGAGTCGGGGCTGTCCCTCCCGGTGGGGAGCGGGGATCAGACCCGGAGCGGACTGGGTGCAGCCGCACACAAGATTGGGGATGAGGCAAAGAGGAGATGGAGAGTCTGACCAACACGGGGCGAGGGTCTACTGCAGTGGGAGATGAGGTGCCCCTCTGGGGATGGGGTCTGCCCCGCTGAATACGGCGGGGCCAGACACGGGGGGAATCAAGACCCGCCGCACAGAGGCACCTAGAACAGGGAGGGATGGAGATCCCACTCCACCAGGGGGCTGGGGTCGTGCCTCACAGAAACACCCAGTGCTGGCAGAGGGGGAACTGCGTGATCTCCACAGCCTCGGAAACGAGGGCAGCTGAGAGCGTAAGCAAGGGCCCACTCTCACCCCGCTGGCCCCAAAGTGCCAGGCCTGGCATGAGCAACCACACTGCAGTCCAGGTGCCGCCATGGGGCTAGGGGCCAAAACCTGGACTCAGGGACCATCCCAATACCCAGTTGCTCACCAAATGTTGGGCCTGTGAGCCACCCTGCCTCCACGGGAACAGGACCCTGCGGTTGGGTGAGACCTCTTGGAGACCCAGGGCTCCATGTCCATAGGTATGCCCCATGTCTCCAGCCTGGCTGCCCACAGGGCATTTTACCCCCTGATCAAAGCCGTCTGCATATGATTCAGCACCTCCCTTGTGGCACTGCCTCGTGAGGGGGACCAAAAGTGGGGTACAACCAGGGGTGCAGAGACAGAGGGCTCTGAGCTTTGGGGTTTTGGTGTAAAGTGCCCATTTCAAACCCTATCACACTCCTTTTCCTGCTGCTTGACTGTCACAGACTACACAGAGGATTTTAAGTACAAGGGGTGAATTTTTTGTCTGCAATAAAAAAATAGTAACAACAAAGCCAAGGGAATGCAACTGAGCTAATGAAGCTGGAAAACTCAGTTAATATTTCTGTGTGGGGTGTATGGTTAAAGTCAGGCACTGAGGCAGCTTGAGTTGCCTCAGCCACAGGAATAATGTCAGCTCTGGAGCATGTAATACTTGCTGGTGTAATTTTTTGTTGTTCTAGTTTTGTTGTTTTTTTTTTTCAAAATAAGAAAAATGCAGAATGCTGCTGTTGACGATTCGCGCAACACAACTTTTGGCACAGGATTACTCACGGCTCTGGAGTTATACAACAACATGTTTGTTTGTGAGATTGATGACTGCAGGGTCGGTTGATGGACTGCAGCGTTCAGCATGCTCTGTGAAATCTGTGATACGTCCTAGGACTGAGTATGCAGTCTTCCCAAACAATAACTCAGGTTTTACAAGAGTTTAATCAAGCATGGTCCCCTTCTCTGTCTGCCGCTGCAGATACCTTGCCATAGAGGAGCTACCTATTTGCTTTAATTTTTAAAACAAACCATTGTTTGTTTGCACCTTAAGCTGGGCACTGATTTTAACCATTCCTATTTCACTTTGGAAAGCACCCAGTTGGTTTTGGGGTCCCTGTGGCAGCAGCACTCATTGCTCTGAGTGTAGGGGACTCTGAAATTCCAAGCCAGCAAACATGTTCCCCTGAAATTACAAGCAAATAACGGAGAGATTTTTATTCTACTTCATGTTACAAAATCTCTTTCTAAAGAGAAAATTTAAAAACCGAAATTCTAGCCTGGGTGACTTGAGAAAGTCTCTTCAGGAAGACAAAACAAAACAAAAAAAAACAACGTTAAAAAAGCCCAGCACAGGATTTGCAATTGTTACTCCCACAGGTCTCGAAGTGGGAAAATGGGATGCACAGCCCTGCATACCAGCAGCCCTTCAAAAGCCTCCCTTTTAAACAGATTTCCCAGCAGATGTTCAATAGAAAATGGAGCAAATTATTTTCACTGCACACTTACAACTTCTCGGGGATAGCGGGAAGGACGCTCTTGGTACCTTTTTTATGATCTGCTGTTGACTTCACTAATGACTCACATTTGGTTCCAATGAGATATTTTCATATGACTAATGAATCTATATTTGGAGGCGTAAGAGGGTTTGGCTAATTATCTGTTGCAGTCAGTTAAATATTCCAAGTATTCAGAGTAGGTTTTCTTCCAGTGGCAAATGTTATGCCCTCACAGTCTGTCTTCCGGTGCTTTAAAAGGGCCCAGAACTTTGACTCGCACCAAGCTGACATCTGGGTTTCTGCATGTGTAAGCACAAGAGATGGCCTGAACTTAATTATACAGCAAACCAATCCTGCGTTTTTTAGGTGGCCAATAGGTCATTCCCCAAGGGACGATTTAAACCCGATTTTTCAACACGCACTTGATGCTTGCAGCGGCCCGTTTTGCTGGGGGCATTTACTGGGGTGCCATTAATAAATCCTGGCAGGGGCAAATTCCTTCTAAGCACCGTTGTGTAGGCTGCTTGTGCGCAAATCATTTTTCCACAGAGAGAGCTCGAAATCTGATGAGAGAAGGGAAGGTAGAGAGGAGGGGGAGGGAAGGGGCTCTGCTGGCTCAGCTGCCTGAGTTGCAGGAGGACATTAAACATAATGATCCTGTAGGGAAAGAAACCATACGCAGCTCAGATGTGGGAATGAGCCAGGATTTGCTGTTCCTCTTTAGGAGATATGCCTCTTTAGTAGATGCTCGGGCTGTTCTCCTTCTTTTATCGCCGTCATTTTCTTTGTCTGCCACTGAAGCAATAACACCGGTGCAGATACAATGGATCAGATGTTCCCCCTGCCCCTGCTGCTGCAGCCCTGAGCTGGGAGACCTCTCTGTGCTGCTCTCCAACTCCAGCAGAACAATAAAGAAGATTTTACAGCTGTTGTGGTGATGGGGGGAGGCGGGGAGGCAGAGGGAAACAGCTTGAGTGCCCGTGGCCAGCTATAATTTCTCCAGTGGGTCTTTGCTGACAGTTTTAGGATTAACAAGTGAGCTCTGTTCCCAGGCATTTACCCCTCTGGATAAGCTGGCCTGTTTGTTCTCAAGGGTTTATTTTACCCTACAAAATATGGCATTGCCAAACAGATGTAGGCTTGTTCCTAGAAAGGCAAGTTATAGCTGAAGCTGCATCGCACACAGGCTTTAGCCCTTGGAATTGTTTGGAAATGCTACAGTATTCCTCCGACCCTTTTCAGGGCAGTTTTTTCCCACAGACGTGCTGGTTGATTCTTTTATGGCTCTGTCCTTTGTCAAGGATGAATTAGGAAAAATAAACTCACAAACAAAAAGTGGAGGCCCAGCACGGAGATTCTCTTGCTCCCAATGATTAAGAAGTATGTTACAGCTCCGATTGTGTGGGGGGAGAAAACAAAGTGCCCTTCTGCCTTTTTCTTTCCCTCATTTTTTCTTCATGGGTAATGGGGGGGCGGGGGAGACGGGGAAGAAAGAAGAAAAAGTCAAGAAGATTAAAACAGTGTTATTATTTTTAAAGTCCTGCTTTTTAGTAGCCTGACACAAAGTACTTTGTGATGAGTGCTGGAGAAAATCTCCCAAGTCCCAGAGCTGGCATGGTGGGGGCAGGTGATGATGAAGGGGAGGCTGTGAAGAGGAACGTTGGGATTGGTGTATATAGTCACCAGCATTTTGCTTTCTCCCTCGAGATCAGCAAAGTTCGGCCATGAGTAAAAGGTACTGGGAGGTGGGAATTGCCTCTGGCTCACAGTGAAGCACATCAGAGTGGGATGGCAGGGGTTTTCCTCCCCCGTCCCCACCTCTTCCCAGGGGGTGCCAGGGGAACATGACCAAGGCCAGGGTGAGTCGATAGGAGGGGCAGAAGGAGCTCTGCCCTGTCCTATGCCCCTGCAGGGGGGATCCTTACTCCCCCTCAAAAGGAACATTAGGCCTTAAAATCCAGGCTATTGGATGCCAGGGTATTGGCTCTCTGCCCCTCCCTACACACTCCCCAGGACTGTAGGTCCCAGTGCTCCAGCCCTATGCTGCCCTGGCACAGGAAACTTAACCTGCCTTCAGCCACCCCAGTTCAGTAGCTTAGCTCCTTGAATTGGGGTGGTGGGAGTGAGCTGAGCAGAGCCCTGCAGGGAGGAGGGAGGCACTGGCAAGACCCACTTGTTCCATCCTGCCCACAGCTGCTCCCCAAGGCAATCATACTGTAAACAGCAAGCTTTCAAGGAAATAAATGAATGGCCCAGAAATGAGTTCCCAGCATCACGTCTTCCTCCTCGTCAGGGTTAGTTGCCCAGAGGTTCGCTGCATATCTTACCTGCACTGCTAGAGTTACACCTATGGTTGCACATCAGCCTCTTGTACTTCCACCCCCCCAAAACTCATCAGCATGTTTCACATTTCCATCAGCACTTGTTCTCTGAAGCCTGGTTGCCTCGCGTGCAAGGGGCTCGGTACCCCACAAGCTCCTGTGGCTCTGATCCACATCCTTAGCTCTGCTGCTCCACAGGTCATGCTCAGAGGTAGGTCTGGACCTGCCTGGTGCCCCAGGCACTCCTCTTCATCCTCGTATTGTTTTGTCCAGGTGCATCAGCGCAGCCAGAGTTCAGATGTCAGCAGAAGGGTCAATTATAGGCCACTTTATTTACATTCACCGTATCTGAAATGTTTTTAGAGCAGCCCTAAATGCATTATCTTTGAGCCTGATCCAGTAATTATGAATGCTTTGGAATGGTCCAGGCTAGTTTGTTTAGGTTTCTCTGGCACTGATTAGAGATTAGCAGTTAAAACCACCCATTAGCTGGAAGGCATAAAGCAGTGGTGATTCTCATGCTAAGGGGCCAGGTGCTCCATACTTACCCTTCTGCCAGGCACCAGTGCTCTCCAGCAGGGGTGCTTGGGAGGGAGGCAGGGTGTCACAAGTTTGTCTGGTCTGCAGTTGCCTACATAGCAGAGGCTTGTGCATTTGGATACCCCAATTGTCACTCCTCACTCATCCCTGTGCCTCCCTCAAAGATGCCTTCATTAGTCTCAAGTGTACAAAACAGTTTGAAACCAAGAAGCTGACCAGGAGGGGGTAAGGGGAAAAGGTTCAGTATTGACCTAGGCAGATCAGGCACAGTGACTTGGCTTACAGGGATGATAAAACAAAAGCAGAGAGGATTTATGTGGAGACTGTCCTTGATTTCTGCAGGTACCAGGGGTAATTGCTCTTGTTAGAGGACCTGGCAAGGAGATGTAGCTGAGGGAGGGTAAGGAAGAGCAAAGGTAGTGGTGCATCTTTGCAGAGATATTCCTACTTTAAACAAATGTCTGTTTGAAGTGGGCCTTGGATGGCAAAATGACCTGGTACTGTCCACAGCTTCTTTATTACAGTTTCCCAGTGGCAGTTCTCAGGACATCAGCAGAAGGTGACTTGTTTGCTAAGACCCTAAATTCTCAGCAGCTTTACAGACATCACAAAATCCCAGCTGTAACTTAGAGGGAATGGGAACTAGTACTGTTCATATTTGGTGACAAAAAGCCCTTGCTTCTTACCTGAGGACCTGTTCTTTTGGCCTCAGAGACCGTCCCTCTCCAGACTGCTCAACCATAATTTCCCGTCAGTAGTAGGAGTGCTCCCAAAAACTCATGTGCCTGAGCGTGAGAGCCACCACAGTCCGTACACCTACCGAGTCTTCCAATATGATCCTTGGTTACCATGGGGATTTAGATCCCAAGATAAAAGTTAGGTTAAAAATCCTGTTGTTTCAGTGAGTCCAGATGCTAAAGGGTCCAGCATCGTGGAGAGGGCTGGGACAGCCTCCCAGCCCCTGGAATAGCAAATGGACAGGATCCCCCTGACAGATATGAGAACCCAAAGATCCTTTTGACATTTACATTGACAGGCTTCCCTTGGTGCCTGGTACCCCTTGAGCAGGGCAGCAGGATGAAAGCATTTCAAAGCACACATAGATGTGTAAGAATTTTGTTAGCAGCATCAGCCAACATTTCCACTTGCTTTGTATTTGCTGTTGGAAAAGTAATAACATCTTTGGAGAACCTACTCAGGAGAGAAAACAGCTCTTTTCCAGGCACCATGCTGGGATCTGCTTTGAGTAACAACATTGCATGCAGGAAAGGGGCTGCAGCCCCAGGGAGAGCAGGGATTGCTTACACGAGACCACAGAAAGTTCTTGGATGGAACAGGATGAAGGAAAGGAAAGTGTAGTGCAACTACATATTAAGAAAAGACTCCAGCTGCTGGTCTCTAGCTGCCTATGTCAAAGCCTCCTCAGGGAAGTAACTTTATTTGTCTCATGGGACAAATAAAACAAGTACTGGAAGAAACACAGGGAACAGTCGTGTTTTGGCTGGGGCAAGACAGGCCATTCAGATCTTGACTCAGAGCACAGAGCTCTGCTAGGGCAAGAGAAGTGTTTGAAGGTACACTGACATTTATATCTAGCACAAAGGAAACCCCAGCACTCACAGTCTCCTGGCTGTTGGAGAACAGGAGCTACTCCAGGACTAGGGAATGCACATTTCTGGATATATGGCCAAGGCAGAGGAAGATGGAGCCAAGAGCTGAAGGGACAGAGCACCTTGCAGAAACAGGTCCTCATCCTACAGCTCTCCAGGCCCCAGATAAGCTCTATCCTACCTCTGACCCTGCTCAGTACCAAAGGCAGGGACCACTTGTAGGTGTTGGGGCAACACTAACTCTGCCCTTCTGCCTCCAGAGAGGACCCCTTGCCCTCTTCAGCAACAGCACAGGAGAAAGACTGAGGAACCAGCCCTGTATAAAAGTGTCCTTTCTGCTCTTGGGTTCAGAGGAACATCCCTGACGAGCATCACAACCCCTCAGCCGATAGCAGTTCTAAAGCCAGGGGCCAGCAGAAAAGCACAGGCCTCAACTTACAGTATTTAATCGTATGCTTTTTAGCACACTACCTGTCAAGACAGGTGTGGGAGGGGATGATCTGGATGATCTCACCCCGAGGTAGCACAATGAGCCCTGCTGCACTGGTGCAGCCCTGCTGAGACAGCCAGGCAGCCTAAGACACTCCTACAGCAGTGAGTCTTTCCATTTCTTCAGTATGTTTACATGTACCGGCCTGTGAACACAAGCACTGACATGCAGCCCACAGCAAGACCCCTTTCTGCAACAAACTCTCCAAGCATCACTGCTGGTTTCTGGCTTGCTTCTCTGGACCCTCCCTGTGACAGAGGAGCTGGACTAACAAACTCTTCACTTCCTTGCTGATGTGGACACCCTGCCAAAGAAAAGGCATGACTAAAGTAAGAAGGTTGGGCCACCACTGCCCAAGGCTGTATATCCCTTCCACCCCAAGAAAAGGTCCCCTGGTAACCCCTCAAACCAATACCTCCTGTAGTCTCCCACCTAAAGCAAACAGATGCTGTGCAAAGCAGAGGGTTCAGCCCCTTCGGAGCTGGAAAAGGTTGCTCGGGGTCTGTTCTGATCCAGTTTTGAGTATCTCCGGGGATGGAGATCCACAGCCACTCTGGGCTAAACCACTCTCCCTGTGAAATCATTTTCTTTTTACTGAGACAGAACTTCCCTCACAGCAGCTTGCCCCTGTTGTTTCTTGTCTATTCATGGTGCTTCTCTGAGAAGAGACCTGCTCCATCCTCTCTGAACACTCCCTTTGGAGAGTCAAATACAGCAACTGGATCTTGCCCTCTCTTTTCCAGGTTGAACAAACACAGCCCACAGCCTCTCTTCATCACTTGCCATCACATGCTAGTAATTAACCAGACCTTTTATTAAAGATTCTTGTATCTCACTCAGCAGTAGAGCATGATTTTAGGTTTATAGCTCCATGTCTATTTCCAAGAATATTTTACTGGCCTGATGTACAAAGATGCTTAAACCTTAAAATGAAGTCATCTCTGCTGCAGAGCACAGCTTGCTAATTAACCCTTCACAGAATCATTACAGCTAAAATCTCAACGCATGAGCACTAGCCTAGCTCAGTGGAAGGGCAGGGGGCTTTTAGGAAGATAGCAGGAGGGATCCAGATCACGGGCTTGCCCGGACATCAGAGCTGCATGAGCCAAGCTCTATCATGTTGCTTTGAAAGCAAGCAGACATTAAAGCTGAGGACGCTCCCACTCAAATAAACTAAATTTGGATTTTAAGCACAGCCCCACTCTGCAAAGCAGCTCTATAAAAATGTCATTGCGGGACATCCTGTTTATTGTCTCTCACAGATTCCAGATGAAACCCACCCCACGAGAGAGAGCTGTTTTCTAATGAGCCATCTGCAAACACAGGTTCTCCTCCCTCCCCCACAAGCTCTAAAATGGAGGCTCCAAATCCACCTCCCCCCAAACCCTATGCAATACCCTGGCTTTGGGATATCCACCCAGCCAGAACCTGATCCATTTTCTGGATCCATGCTGGACCCATCCTTCTACAGCTCTCCCTCCTGTCACTCTGTCCCAGTGGGCACTGCTGGTGTGGCTGCAAGGGGGAACGAGGAGCAGTCAGGAGCAAACACACCCTCGTCTAAGGCAATAAACCAGTTACTCACTCTTTTACCTACCAGAACAGCTGTGAGCTGGAGCAAAGCCTACTTACCTTCATTACTGGGATTTTCCAGAAGAACCTAAGAGAACCAGGAGCCTGTGCACTACATGCATTCAAAGGGAAATGAGTATATGATTTCCTTCAGCATTTTTAACTCTCCCAGCAAGTACAGCCCAGTGCTGACCTTTTACAGGAAGCAAATGCACAGCAACTGGTGCTGGTTTCCTGCAGTGTCTTTTGAGAGTAGAACCACATTTTAATTCCCTTTGATGATGCACACACACGAACTTGTGCTGAGAACAAAGAGAGAGCATCCCAAAATAAAGGACAGGAATATCTGCTTCTCTTCAAACTTGCTTTGTTTATTTTTTAATTTGCTGATTAAATCTTAAATCTTACCCTCAGCCAGGTGTAAGGGTGAACAGTGCACATTCCCAGAAAGGAGGGGACTTGATTAGAAAGATTCTGTCCTGCAGCACATGGGACTGCGAAGCTGCCAGCTGGAACAGTAACAGGTAACAACGTGAATGTGGATGGATGTACTATAGCTGTCAAGGAGCAGCAGGAACCATCTGAGTAATGTTTGTGCATATGTTGGACAGAACTGCTCCCTGCTTTTAGCAGGCTGGGGAAGCAGCAGCTTCTCTGGGGAATCAGCTTTCAAGACCCCAGGGCCTGTGATCCAAAACGGACCCAAAAAAGAGGAAGATTTATTCCGAAACTGCAGGAAATAAACACAGGAAACAAAAAACATACCAAAAAATACTTCCCGTATCTAGTCAGACTGAAAAATAGCTAAAAGTTTTGAATAGAAGATCATGCCAGTATCAATCAGGACACCAATGTAGAAAAAAATAAAATATGGTGTTACTGGCTAGGAGAAATGGAAAGATGCAGGCAGGTGAAGAGGGTAAAAAAGGGGTTGGATAATGTTATCTTGTCTGCCCAGAAGAGTCCCCAAAGATCTTCCCTGAGCAGTGAGCATTGCCGGGGGGACTGCAGGGACAGGATCGCTGTCTTAGCTCGCTTGCCCTCTGCCGGATGCCAGGAGCGCCCGGGTAGAGTCAGCTCTTTACAGTCCAGTGCTGCGCTCCTGCAGGGCCGCAGACAGTGGGAATGCAAGGAGAGCGAGCAGGAAAAAGCTAACACAGAGCTAGAAACTGCAATGGATGCAGAAAGTGATGGAGGGTGAGTTAAAAAAAAACAAACAAAAATAAACAACAAAAAAGGAAGCATCACAGAGGGACATAACTCTTGCCACGTGTGTTTCTTTGAATTGCCCAATGTCCCAATGAAACAAGATTTTTCTAGCTCAGGTTCTCAAAGTTTGTGCATCTGTCTCCCTGCAGGACATTACCACTGCTTTCTAGTGCTGCATTAATGTCCCTGTGCCTAGAAGAGGCTGTCAGGAGGATACTGCCATCCGAGGATACTGCCATCCTTCTGTCCAAGCAGGACTACCCTGCGCCACGGAGAGGAGATTGGGGCCCAGCTGGTATTATGAAAAGATGTCCAGCTTTCAAATTCCTCCAGCCACTGAGCCAATACAGAAACAACCCCAGCCTGATGGCTTTTGTGGGCCAGCCTGACGCAGCAGAGCATAAACACAAAAGGTCTCCTAGGAAATAGCTTTTGCATCTCTTAATTTCATGGGACAGGTCAGGGCAGGTAGCTGCATGGAAGCCAGCCAGGATTCCTGTATACCCACACCACCAGCAGCCTGCACATGAGCTCCCACGAGGTTTAAGTCATGGTCTGTGGGAAAATGTCAGCATCTCTACACAAACTATTTACATCAAAAAAAAAAATCAACGGCAGTGATAAGCACGTGGAGAGGTTTGATAGCAAGCTGACCATGATCCACGTGCCACTGAGATACTGCCTGCATCCTCCCAGGCAGGTAGAGTCTTTCTTAGGACAGGAAGATCTCCCACTGCTGGGAATTCTCTGGAAAACCCACTCTGGTGTGGCAGAGACAGGACTCAACCATGCAGCTTCCTATACTCAACACTGCTCCTTGTAAAATCACCACGTTGCCCTCTATACCCACTTTTCTCCTACAAAAGCAAGTAGATGCTTCCACTCCAGCATGACAGTAACCTCTCACATGAAGACAAGGGGTGTCACTTCATGCATGTTGACATTTTGCCAATAAACACAGTCATTACTCAAAGAAGGGCAAAAGCACAGTGAACAGTATGAAGTGTTTGGTAAACCAGTTCACCACATTGGTCTGAACTGGGAAGAACTGTGAGAGATCAGCCTGCCAAATCCTTCACTGGAGTCCTTCCAAATTACCCGAGCCAGCCAGGAGAGCACTGCTTGGCTGGGAAGCTGATGGGATGGGGTGTTTGCAGGCAGCTGGACTTCCCTGTGTCTAGACTGACTGGGGGGCGGGGGGGTTGTGCTCCGTGACTCACCCAGGCACCTGGCAGCATGGCAGTGGCCTCCACGCTCCCCAGCAGCTGGGGTGGAGGAAGCTGTGTGTGTGATCCCAAGGAGAACCACTCTGGAGCTGGGCCTGGGTGCTGCGGTGCTCTGGCTGGGGACCAGGCAGTCTGGCTGCAACTCCATGGCTAGAGCAGACAAACCTGTTCCATCACGGCTTCAGTCCATGCCCTGCTCTATGCCTAACCCATGGGATCACAGGGGACATGACACTCCTACCTGAGCTTGTCCCCAGAATGGGACTCTTCTGCTAGCCACATTACTCACACCCCCAGACATGTCCCACTCAAGGCCTGGAGCCCGGCAGCCAAGATCCAAGCTCACATGCTCTGGGTTATCAGAGACACTGCTCCAGGACACCCAGAGCCCTTTGGCAGGTCCCCTGGACATGAGCAGGCCAGAGCTTTGGGTATCTGCTTTCAAACCCACTCTGGAACTGGCAGCATGGAGGTCACAGCGAGCTTGTGGCTGCAAAGCTGAGTGTGAGCCCAGGAAGACTCTCAGGGCTGTACTTCCCACTGGGACAACAAAGCCACCATCTCCTGGGATGACAGTAAGCTGTCCCCAGAAGAGAACAGTTGTGCTGGTGTAACTGCACTGGGGACTCCAGCAAGCTTAGCTAAAGTCACTCACATGTCACATCACCTCCCACCCCTGACCCACATCGCTCTGTGGGTACAAGTCTGTACCAGTGCTCCGGCCAGAAACATTAGACATAACAAATATATTTTTAAAGCAACAGGGAGGGACATTTTTCAGGCCAAGGGGGTAGGGGATGTTGGCTTGAATTGCAGGAGAAAGTTCAAGGTCAAATCCTCCTGCATGCAAACCAGCTCCTCCTGGTGCTTTGCAGCACTTCCAAGTATCAGCCCCTATTCTAACCATCCATACAAGCACCTTTCTGCTTTAGGCACACTCTTATTTCTGAAAAGTGTCAGGCTGTAAATCAGTTCTGCTCCTAGCTGGTAAAGTCCTCCAGGTAAGGGCAGTGTCCAGCTAATACCTGAAAACCATGTGACAGAAAGCCAGGTGATGCTGCCCTTCTCACACCAAGATGCAGGTGCATCAGTCCATGCTTCTCATTCAGGATCTAAATGGAAGGCGTGGGCTTCAGAGTTCTTGTTCGCACCTCTCTTCCAAAACTGGGACAGACAGGTGGACAAGCTCATAACCGAAAGACCCTGGACTACTCTCAAGAGACACCTGTCCAAAACCCTTTTCCCAACAGAGATTGCCTAAAGCCTTATATGCAGTAAATGTAGTAAATGTCCCAGCCAACCAAAGGGCTACTTTGTGGATTGACCTTCAGTCAGATGACAAAGGCAAGAGCTAAAACCCAGCTGAAGTCCTGTCTTGGGCCTCACTGCCAACAGATGAAGTTTTATGAGCTGGTTTTCTTGTTTTGGTTTGGGTTTTTTTTAAGTATTTCACTCTTCTCATTCAAAGAGGCAAGTGGTTGACTGTAGGAAAGGAAGTGATGAAGGCCGCGCCACTCACAGTGTTTGTTGATCTCACTCATCTCTCCCAGACTCAGCCACAGCAGGAACTGCACAGGTTAGGTCTGCAAAACAAAGTTATCTCCTCAATTATGCTAAAGTCAGCAATTTGGTGAGCAGTATTTCCTGCAATGAAACCTCCTCTTGTAGGTATGCTTCCTTCCCCGAACAAATGTCCTTATGTACTGCAGATTAATCTCTGTCCGATGGTATGGAGAATGTATTCCTTCGTTTTTATTATAGCGAATTATTTTCAGGAAAAATACTGTATAAGGAAATTAACTGTGCTACAGATGCTACAAAATGCATCCTGTATGGCTCAAAGCAATCAGCATGGTCATTTTTCTACTCTACCCATTTTCAGTTCCTTGCCACCCTTAAAATGATTGAAGAAGTTGTATAATAGAGGTGAGGCAATTTTGCCTTGAGGTCTTTACCTGTTCTTTAATTCAGTTAAATCCTCCACAGAATGTTTTTTCAGTACCCATGACTTCAAAGCGCTCTTGTTAAGTGCATTCTTTATAGTGTGCCTCACCACATAGATGTCCCATAGACTTCACAGAGGTTTTGGGGAGCACTTGGCAGCCCCTCCGCAGGGTTTGGCAGAGCCCCACAGCTGGAGGGGCAGCTCTGGCCATCTCACAGGAAAAAGCCATCAGCACAGCAGCATGCCAAAGACTCATGCTTCAGTTCCAAGCAAGAAAATCCCGTAACAGAAACTATGCCACAAACATCTGTGCTCTTGCCTTGGCCAGGTGAAATGGGCTTCTAATTGGCCTTTCCCTGAACACGGTCCAGGGGCAGCAGTCCTGAGGATTGTGCAGTACAGATGGAGCAGTGGTTGCGTTCCCCAAAGTGCTCCCATCCAGGCAGTCCTGCTCCTGGGGTCTATGTGCTCACCAGCAGTGGGCCACCTTCAGGCCTCCCAGATCAGCCAGGGTCACCCTATCTCCACTGAGGTCTGTCAGCCCAGGACTCTGTTTGGAGGAGATCTGATGGGCTGAGCCACTTGTCCTTCAGGATGCCCACAAAGACCCACCTGGGGCTGGCTGGAGCACAGGGAACAGATCCTTCCTGTGATGGCTCACCTTGTCCTGCAGACACAGATCTCCTTTTGCTGGGGCATGGTGATTAGAGAACTACTCCCAGTGCCAGCTTCTCCTCTGTTTTGTTTCCTGGCTGTATGCTGGGACACGCTGGCTTAGTGTTCAGATTTTTCAAATATTTTGCATTGTGGTTTTCCATGCAGTGCTCAAGATATTTTGCAAAAGGCACCTTATAAATTGACTCAATAAATACACATAAAACACCATATTTAATCCTTCCTTTCACATTCTTCTCTTCATTATTAAAATGTACCAAACCTACTGACTTTCTCCCCACCCTGTGTTTAGGCCAGTCCAGTCCAACTTAAAATACTTTTGGCTTCTACAGGAAGACTGGAAAATGAGTATTTTGTTTCAAGAAAGCTTGTTTTGGACTAAAATCAGGCCTTATTAATGGTCAAAGAAAAGAATGGCTGTACGGACTCTCACATCAGGTGCACAAAATAATCACAGCATTGGTGGTGTTTTCATGCCAAGGGACATGCCAGGACCATACAGCAAGGCCTCCACTCAGCAGCCCTTCCTCATTGGAGCACTCTGAATGGGAAACCAGACGTACAAAAGAAGAAAAAATTCTGAAGGATGGAGAGACTAAAGGACACACAGACAGAGGGTGAGCAGTGTGGGTACAGCACTGGGGACAGTCAGGGCCTGCCCACACCAATGGTGGGACTGGCTCCTTTGGAAGGGTCAAAAAGGTGCCTGACTGCAGTGTATGAGTCCTAAAAAGTGGATTCAGCCTCTCCAAAAAGCAGGTCAGATGGGCACTGGTTTTGAGTTGACTTTAGAGGAAGATCCATCAAACCTGCTTCTGTTTCCTCATTTCTGTGGTGTTTGCACTATATCCAGGAATGCTCAGCCATCCAACTCTCTGCTTTCATCAGCCTCCAGGTCCCATCTTCTCCTTGCAAACCAGCTCTGCTCAGCACCAAGAGACCATTTCCAGGCTCTCCATTCATGAAAGAAGGAATGGGCAAAGACAACGAGGAGGAGAAGTGAAGATCAGATTGTGATGATGGCAGTTCAGCCTGCACTGACCTGTGCTCTGCACCTCAGAGGTTTTCTTCAGCAGCTGGGAGATGGAGAGCTAAGTATCAGAAGAGCATTTTGTATATCATGGGTAGTACCTGATCATTCAGGATTTCCCCTGTCACCAGGGGACAGAATCCCATCTGAAAATAGGCGAACTAAGCTTTGCTTAGTTCTGCAGCTCAGCCACAGGGCACAGTGAGAGACTCACACCACCCATAGGGGCAGGAGGGCACCCTCACCTGACAGGGCTCTGGATGACAAGTCCCAGAGGTTAATACCCGTGCTAAAAAGCACAAAACTGCAAATAGGGTCTCATCAGACAAGAGGTCAGAACAGCTGAGAGACCACACTAGCCCAGATTTTGTCCTGGAGCCCTAACCCTGTGGTTTAACTTTCTTAAGAGATTTCTCTAAGGATCACAATGTTCTGGACAAAAGACCTTTGGGAACTCTTGGGTAAATGTGGGCATTTCTTGTATTCATTACCAGCCTCTGGCTGCATTAATACCTTAGCTATTTCATCACAGGCCTCTCATGCCTGTTAATATGTCTTTTGGACTCATTTCAGCCCGCAAGCCTTCCAGTTCCACAGTTCTGCTGTACAGCCTTGTCCTTATTCAGAAGAAGCTGAGCACTGTGGTCTGGAGGTTAAGGCCCTGGAGACTTGTGCATGGGACAGCTGGCCTCCATGCCTGGCTTGCTGCAGCCTGGGCACCCTTTTTACCCTTTCCATCCCTCTGAGCCCAGTGGAGGAATTGTGGTGGAAGCAGGGGCCTTGGCCTGTGGTGTTTGCGGGAGTGGGAATTACCTGTGCCTAAGCACATCCGTCTGCATCCAGCGTTCTCACTTCTTCAGGGATAACCCCAAAACATCATGGCAGCAGTGAGGCCAGCCAGAGCACTGGCTCAGCCAGCCACATCCAACACTTGTAGAGCTTTAGTGCAAGACCTGAATGAATGACAGAGAGATCAGGCTGTTTTGTTTGATAAATAAAGGGACGGACTCATCTTTTGACACAACTCTATTTAAAGAAGGCCATAGGCCCAAATGGAGCTTTGTCTTCAAGGTCTAAAAGGGGAAAGTCCTTTTCACAGTATTTTTCTGGGTTTTTCTTCGCAGAAATATCTTGCTCCAGCGGTCAGGAAGAGCCTGCATGTAGAGCCAGAGACAGCAAACCCAAACCCATGCACTTAATGAAAACCAAGCCTTGAGGAGTGGGCATGACAATGACTTTCAATGCCTTCTGTGGGAGGAAGATGCACAGAGCAGCCAAGAACCTGCTCCCTGTCCAGTACAGTCCCTGCTCCATGAGCTCCTGGTGGTTTCCCTGCCCATCTCCCAGGACAGATGGATATGATGCATGGAGGTTTTGTTCCTCTTCAAGGTTTTTAAGAGTATTTTAATGAACAATTAACCAAGCTGGTCAGGAAGAAAGGTTGTTAAAATGTTGCTTTTTGCTGCTGGTCAGTACCCTTGACCTTTTTTAACATGTTTCTCAGGTTTAAGATGAAGAAATAAAACCTACAAGGTTTTCAGCACAGGGCCATAAATTTGATTTAAAAGACAATAACCTCAGAGTTGGGTTATTTGGTCAGTTTCCCATGAAAAATCTAGGGGAAAAGTCCTCAGCAAGAGAGGTACCCTGTTGAAATGCTTAGTTTTACAAAAAGGACTTGTTTTCATAACAGAAAAACAATTTATGTAAGAGAATAAGAAGCATGTCTGATGAGAGAATTCATATGGATTTGGTGCAATAGGAGCTACTGGATCTGGTATTCCTATATTCTTAGCCTGTCACACTCTTTCTGAAGCTGTCAGTAAAGGATCTTGAATCCTATAACCAGGTAACTAAACAAGATTGACATGTCTTTGCTCTTTCCATTATAGGCATGGATTTGTTGTTGTTCTTAAAGGCCTCAATTTGCAGTATTCAACAATTTAATAATTGTCCCATGCCTTCTGCTCATTAATTACATCAATGAAAGGAATGTATTTGATTTGATGTAGATTATATCTATCTACATCAAAAACCAATATGAGTGACACTTTTTAACATGAACAATGTATTCAGCAATGAGAGAAATGTCACAGTCCTTTCCAGGATGACAATAAACGGATAGATTTTGGAGTTTTTAAAGCAGAGATAAGGTAAATTAATTCAGATTGTTCCTCCTGGTGCCAAGTCTGAAGCTGATGCCTTGCCAAATCTACTATAGAAGTGCAAATTGGTGAGGAAAAGCAATGAAAGATATGAACTTGTCACTTACTTTCCTGTTGCTCCAGACAGTATCTCAAACCACCTACTCCAAAACAGCTGCCTCTGTGGCACACACATCCTACCCAAAGAGAAATCCTTGAAGGAAGTCTTCCAGCATGGTCCACCCAAGCACTCCTTTTTTCCTCATCTTCCACCAAAGGAGCAAGTACAGGTCTCTCCTGAGTGTGAGCTGCAGGTGATGACTTCAAGGACCTTACCTAGGGGTAGTAGCACAAGGAGGGAGGAACCAGAAAGGATCTGGAGGTGCCTGGACACCCAATGAAACCTCTCACAAGGGCAGAGGTGCAGATAAACTGACTTACTGCTAGCTAAAATGTACAGCATTCCTCCTGCCCTCACTTTTAAGGAAAGGACCAGAGGTAGCATTAGGCAGACAATGTCTGGTTCAAAAAAACTGTGTGACCATGTGTTTACCTATCAGCAAGCCCACAAGATACCCCTATCTGCTTGCATTTCTTCCCATAAATGTCGTTGTGCAGGTCCAGTCACTGCAAATAGTTTCACAGTGGTGGCTCTGGAAACTTAATCCATTTTTGCCTAGAGGAGAAGCCATCAAGCTAAGCCAGCAGAAGTTTCAGTCCAGCCAGGAACAGGGAAAGAGGAACCTGTCTTTTACCAGTGCCCTCTGCAGACACATTTGTTGGGCTGAGGTTTGAAGCTGGAGCTGAAGTATATGGGAAAGAAGAGGACAAAAGATGGAGGGGGAGGAGAGATTCCTTATGAGATCTGCTCCTGCGGTCCTGAAAACTTCTAGCCCTGGGACTGTTCAGAAGACTGGATGACCAGTGTCCCCTTCATCTTACCTGAGCTCAGACAGCTGCTGTGGACCACTTGAGATGACCAAGACAATCAGTCCATTAAAAAGAAACAATCACCTACATTTTGGTGAGAGACACTGGTTCAGCACCAGGCTCCTGAACAATGCAGCTTGCTGTCCAGATATTACTCTCCCTCTGCCTAACCCATAAGCTCAGAAACCAGCCAGAAGAGACCAGAACAATCACTCAGTCTGAACTCTTACACAAAACAGACCACAGAGCCCGCCCCAGTAATTCCTGCATGAATACACTGCAGTCCTTTGGAGCCACTGGGAATACAGGGATGGAAACAATAGCTTCGAAAGAACAAATCAAACTTATAAAACAAAACAAAAAAGGGGGGGGTGGGGGCAATAAAAGTCACGATGAGTCAAGGAGGTAATTATGTGTGATAGCAGGGTTCCTTTGGCTGAGGACCAGCAAGAGACACTGTCTGCATCCAGCCCCTGGGATGAGCATGACGGAGCAGTTTGTGCTGCAGAGAATTAAGTCTCCAGACAGGAGAAAGGCAGCCATCCGAGACTGGGCCAGGCCTAACTCAGACACGCACAAGTCATTAAGCTAATGTCTCTTAGCTAATTGCACACACAGAGACATATCCTGCAAGGAAAACAGCCTGAGAAACAGCCTCATGGAATGGGCATTAAACAAACGCATTAAGCAGGGGAACAGTAATCCTTTCTCGATGCCAGCAGGGAGTGAGGCATTTCTCATCCACAGGACCACAGCCATTCAGTCATGCTCAGCCCACAGGAATCCTACAGAAGCAAGAAACTGCAAGAAGCTACAAGCCCCCCATCACTGCTTTGTGTACAAAGGCTCAGGGCAAAGAGGAAGAGATGTGGCTGACGATACGTGCATGCTGTTAAACACACCTCCCTGGAAAGGACTGTGAGTCCCAGGTTTAGATATAGTAATGAAATCATGAAATGCAAGCAGCAGAAGGAGGCCAAGACTTCTGGGCATTTGCAGCTCTGCCTGTGTTTGTCTGGTGATTCAACCCAGCATTACTGGGCTTCTTAGAAAAGGGGCATGAATCATCCACACCACTGGTTCCTTCCCTCTCCAGAAAACCCCCAAACCAAGAGGGTGAACATGGGAGAACAACAGTTTCCTTAATGGAACCAGTTGGCCTCCCAGATTCCCCCATGTTGTCTCATGCCTGGTATCTGTAAGCCTCAATATCCTCCAAGCAGAAGTGGAGGATGCATAGCCTGATGCCCTCAGATGTCAGTGCTTGAGAGTTAAGACCTGATGGTTTTTAAAGTCAAAGACAGAAGAGACATCAGGAGGACATTCTGCTTTCCCTCCTCCAAACATTGACAAGCTCTCCCCAAGCCACTTCTGACAAATGTCTGCCTAATCTCCAGCTTGGAACTTCCAGATGTGACATTACTATCACCTCGCTTCATCACTGTGTGGCCATCCTTACTGCAGGGAAGTTGTTCCTATCACAGAATTTTAAAATTTTATTGCTGGAAAGGACCTCTGGAAGTCTCTGCTCCAACCCCAATTCAAAGTAAGGCCAACCAGATCCACTTGGCCAGAAGATGTCTAACCAACACTTAAACCACTGCTGAAGTTTCAATCATCATTTCTTGTCAGGTCTGCAATGAATACGGAGAACTGATGAAGCCATTTCACCTTACAGCAAAATATTTTGTGTATTTGAAAACAAATGTTTTCAAAAAGGCTTTCCATCTTCAGATCCTATAGTCTTTCCTCATAGGTCATGTTTTTGAGACTGATGAACTGTAATGCCTGCTTCCCACAGACATTTACCTGTCTCCAGCCAGAGAGATCCTGGAGCTGCCAACCTCATGAAGACTACTGTGACTGTAGATGGGAAGAGTCAGACGCCTCCATGGCTTCCTCCGTAGAGAGGAGAAAACAGAAGAAAGGCTGTCAAAGCAGAAACATCTCATCAGATGCTCTGAACACCAGCCTTTCCTCAGCTCCCTTCTCACATCTCCGACAAACCCAAGCATGAAGATGTATGAAAACTTCAAGTGCTCAGTTCAGCTGTTGCACTTCTTGCTGTGCCAACGTTTCATGCCCCAGCTCTTCCCCAGGGCTAACAGCATAAAAGAGTGGAAAACCTAACTCACGAGACAGTACTGTTACTGTTATCTAACTGGACTGTGCTGAAAACCCCTCCACCCAGAGGAAAGCCCTTTTGTGTCATGAGCAGGCCGAACACAAGTCCAATGGCTGACCAGCACTCTGGGAGGAGAGACTCCTGGCAAGATGTGTTTCTCAGGAGGGAAAAACTACAAAAACTAGGACCAGGTTTTCCTTGGCTGTAATACTCTTGGGTATCCTCTCCTCTGTAAATTCCTTCGTGGCATCACCCCCATCCTCTTCCCAGTCCTGTCCTGGGTGCTTCACCATCCCTCCTTGCCTGTTCCCAACCCCCAGAGCACTTGTTACCTTCCAGAGCATGAGAAAAACACTCACTTGACTTCTCTTCAACCTGCCCTAGTCCTGTGTACTCCCCACATCCTCCCCCTCCCCAAACCCACGCATTTTAGGGCCAAGAAATTCCTCTCAAACAGGAGGTGCTTGAGGACAACAGGACTTTGAAAAGAAAGGGCCTTGCCATGTTAACTAGAGGTGCCTGCCAGCCAACAGCCCAGCCCCTGAACACACAAGGAATTTTGACCTCACATAGTGGAATTTTCTAGAACTTTAAACTGTTGTTGTTGTTGTTGTTGTTGTTGTTGTTGTTGTCCTCTCTCTGGCTCTGTCTTGCTTTTCAATTTTCCACTTGGCAACCGTGTTGAAATGATGCAAGGGAGCAGCCGCCGCTTAACTGCAAATTATTAATTAGCTGCCAAGGAGTCTGTGCATGACTGCACGCCGGGCAAGGGGGGCTCTGTCCTACATTACAAAATCAACCGACTGGCTTGGCATTGCTTTTCTGCCCAGAGATATGATTTAGTGGCGAGTCTCCATTTGCTCCAGAACTGATTCCTAAAAGAGAAGGCACTTGCACAGTCTACTGAGGGGGAGAGGGGGAGGAGAAAACCAAAACAACACCCCGCCCTTGGTGACCAAGAACTGATCCTTCAGCTGTTGAAACCCTTTCCGAAGAGCCTCAGTTGCTGTTAAAACAAATACTAATTGTTCTCAGCTAGGGGCTGGCTATATATAGCCTGAACAGGCCATTCTGCTGTGAAATACCAATCTGATAAAACTGGGAAAGACTTCAGGTGCTCAGGGCTACTCAGGTCTCTCAATTTTCTATAGACTTATTGCCACCCCAGCAGGAGCAGACACCCCTCTGCTGAGACAGCGTGTCTGGCCACATGTGCCCTCCTGAACTGCTGCAACACAACTGAGAGTAGGTTTGCACAAGCCGTGACTGAAGGCACTGAGGTTTTCGGTGTGCTGTACTTACACTTTGCCCTAGACACGTCTCTGCTCACAGGACCTCATAGTTTAAATACTCGAGACCAACAAACATCCTGGGGGGAACTGTTCCAGTGGGTAATTGCCCTTATTGTTAAAAATTAACAACAAAACAATAATCGTAGACAGCTGGGCCTTTCGTGACTTTTATAGCAACATTCCCACAGCTCCACAAGGGACATTGTTTGGGGATTCGCAAACAAATTTTCACCCCAAATCAGGATAAATCCTTAGTCGACTGTTTCTAATACCTTCCCAAGAGGGAACGGTCAATTCCCACGTGGCTCACTATGGCATATCTTCCTGGCATGCACATCTCTGGCAGCAGGGCTGGGGGGCTTCAATGCTTGTAGGAGCCAAGCTCCAAACGATTCTTGTGCCCCCAGAGCTGCTGCATCCCTAATTTTCATTGTGTTTTAACTCACAGCATTTCCTGGCCTTGACACTGACAGAGACTTGTGAGCCTTTGGTCACCCCCTCCTTCCAAAAGTTCATCTGGTGGCAGATGGCCCAAGGCAAAGGGAGGCTCAAGGGAAAGTGTAAACATGCAAAAAGCTGCAGCCAGTTAATCTTTGAGGAGGTAGGCAGAGGTGACAAGGAGATGGACTTAAACTGAGTAGAGAAACAACCCCAGCTCCTGCAAGCCAAGCTGATACCGAGGAGAAGACTGATGGAAAAGGTGCAGGGAGGTTGGTCAGCTGTGATAATGTGCATCCTACAAAGCCAAAAAAGCATCCTTAGCTTGGAATGCTCTGAGTGCCAAACCTGAAGTGGTCTTGAGACTGTTACTTGGAGGCAGACCTCAGCTGCACCCTGCTTGTCTCAGGCTTGGGTGCCTCCTTCTTCTACCACTCATAACAATTTGCATTTGTGTATGCCAGGAAGTGCTAACCAAGACCGAGGGTGCAGGCTTGCAAAAGGCAAGCAAAGCCTCCTGCAGCTCTCCAAGATGCTGTGGCTGATGTCTGACACTCCACAGCCTGACACAAAACCACAGCAGGGTGATGCAAACCATCACATAGACCCTGTCTGGATCAGCAGGAACAGCCAGTGCTCAATTTCTGCCCTGAGAATCAGAAACTTGGTAGTCCAGACCAAGAAACATCCCTGGGGAATCTGCTCCACTGATTAATCAACATCACACTTAAAAATTAATAACAAAACAATAATAGTAGGCAGCTGTGCTTTCCCGGCCCTTTATAGCAATGTTCCCACAGCACAGTGAGGGCCATTGTTTTGGGTTCCCAAACAGCTTCTGGGACAAGGACACACCTTTATCTCTTTTTCCATGGCTTACCTCTTATGTGCTGGACCCCACTCAGCAGAAGGCAGCCAGCCTGAAATAAATCCAACCATCTGGCAGAAAAGTACACGGACTGTACTGGGCTTGCATGCCAAGGATTCGATAGCAGGGGAGCTACAGAGGTGGCTTCTGTGAGAAGCTGCCAGAAGCTTCCCCTGTGTCCAACAGAGGCAACCTCAGCCAGCTCCAAGACGGACGCACCACTGGCCAAGGCTGAGCCCATCAACAACATCGGCAGCGCCTCTGGGATAATGGATTCAAGAAGGGAAAGAACTTACTGCACCACAGCAATTGCTCCCAGAGAGCAGAATGAGAATATGTGAGAGGAACAGGCATCCAGCCCAGTGCAGAAGGAGGGGCAGGAGGTGCTCCAGATGCTGGAGCTGAGATTCCCCTGCAGCCCATGGGGAAGGCCATGGTGAGGCAGCTGTGCCCCTGAGGCCGTGGAGGAGGGAGAGAAAATCAGGAGTGAAGTTGTGCCTGGGAAAGAAGCGAGGGGTGGCAGGAAGGTGTTTTAAGAGTTTGGTTTTCATTTTCTCATTACCCTGCATTGATTTGATTGGGAATAAATCAAACTAATTTCCCCAAGTAAAGTCGAGTAGCTTTGGTGGGCACGTGGCAGCCAGCCAGGCTGTGACCTCTGCACAGACACACGCAGCAAGTTTGGTCCTAACTTGGGTGAAGCTTAGCATTCCTTCACATTCTGGGTTGTGGAAAGAGTTGTTCAAACCAGGCTCATAGCAACCTTTTAGACGTTGCACTCAAGAGTTATGTAAAATATTTTTCCTGCTTTGGTAGCTGGCAAACTTTGTTTTATAAGACAAATGGAATTTATTAATGCAAAATATTTATCAAGTCTTTTTACTTTTTTCCCCAAGGGAGTAGAGAGGTTGACCAGGAGTCTTTCATCTTTGTTGGCTTCTGAATGTTAAAAATGCAGCTGATTTAGAGCAAAACCACAAGTCAGAGTCTGCCTCATTTCTATGCAACCCCTTTTTCTGCAAGTGATGGCAAGTTTTCCTTTTGACAAAGGTACCATCTTCCTGCTGTGATGGCAGGGAATGTTCCTGAGATGTATTCTCAAAGGCTTGGGTGATCTCCACGGTCCAAAAGAATAACAGAGGAAACAGGCAGCGTGCAGGATCTTCTGTGCTCAGCTCGCCCCAGTAGGCACAACAAGAAGATATTCCATGCCTCAAGGGCCTCACAACATCGAGGAGGGTCCATGTAAGGTGAGAACACACCAAAGAAAGAAGGGGAGTAGTGAGAAAGGGCAGGACAGTACACTGACTAAATGAAGTAGCCTGTTCACCATGTACAGTCACTCTACCCTTTGAGAGCAAAAAAGTAACACACCCAGCAGCTCTACCACCATTTCTAATGCCTCAGATTCTCCAGGTGAGCAATGTGAAATGACTTATCAGTGATTAAGGTATATATTGTAAAAACCATCACTGTCTTCAGCTGCTAAGCACTGGTGCAGTAATAATAGTCCAAACCAAAGCAGTGGCCAGGCTGCTGATGGACTCAGATCACAAGCCTGTTTTTAAGGCTGTGAATCTTCCATATCTTTCTGAATGTTTACCATTTTCTATCTTTTCCATGGACTGTGTTGTTCGTTTTTTCTGACAGGTACCAGCATAGCCTTCACCTGATGTCCCCAAGGAGCACCACAGCCTACACAACATTTCTGTCAGAGGTGGACTTTGGAACAGGCACCTCTTGCTTGCTACAGGAATTTGCATTTCTTTGTTTCATATCCCTCATGCTAAAAGAAAAACACATCTTCAGGTGACTAAGGTTAAAAATTAATTGTTAAATGCCTAGATTATTTATTTGTTCCTCTTCTTTCCTTGCATGACTTGGGTCTAGTTTTCATTTAAGGATTTTTTCTAATGTTCCCTTTACAGATTTGCCTTTCAATCTCAAATCTAATCCATCACAGTAACAACAGTTTCAAATGCAACCGCTTGAATGGAAACAGGTATGACTGATAGAGCCCCAGATCCTATCTTCAAGCAATCAACTTGGCCTCACAGCTGGTATACTAGTGACAATCCTGTTTTGCATCAAAACTTTTTCCTTCAAAGGTGAGGCCCAGTAGTAGGTGGTAGCTTGGAAGAAGTCTATGCAATGAAAAAGGCAAGTGCCCCCTTGGTCCATCACTTAGCATCAAGTATATTTACTTGGAGGAATCAGGTTCTCTCTCCACACTTCAGAGAGCTGACGCTGTTCCAGAATTGCCTGAAGGGGAGAGCAAAGCTGTGACTTGCAGGACATTTGTCTCGGGGTGGGGAAGGACTGCAAAGTAAAACGTTCTTCTTACAATAGGAGGTTTAATCAAAGAAACGGAGAAGGGTCACAGAGCAAATTCCTGAAACCAAACTCATGAGTTATAAATAAATATTCCTCGGTGTGAGCAGAGGTCCCTTCAAAAACACCCACTGCACATTCCAGGCTGCAGTGTGATGCACTCAGGCTCTCCGGCCCCTCTCAATTCCTGTGCAGCACCTTCCCTGCATCGCACACTGAGCTCTTTCCATGAAAAGGAGGTAGGACTCTGAGCACAGGGAGAGGAATCCAACATCCCAACCTGAACACAAAGGCTTGCTCCCAAGGTGTGTCCATCAGATGACTGAAGGCCACGAGAGCAAGTCAGAGGCAAAGCTCTCCAAATGCTTATGCACTATTGTCTCCAGTGAAGCTCAAGGGAGGTGTGTAACCTGACACATTGATGAATGCAAAGTCCTAGGATAAGGTTTCCTTTAGGGAGACATTAAGGTTTTCAGGGGTGCTGCACTGGCTTCTCACTGCTTTCTTGGCTTTGTAAATTCCAGATGCCAGAGCAGCGCTGCTCTTTGCCTGGGCCAGAGGGAGAGAAGCAGCCCAGCCTGAAGCTCTAACATAAGGGGCCCTGCCCGGCTGCAGGCACCACCTCCAGGGCTGCTTCTGCACCCGGATAAGCACTGGGGAGGAAACAAAAGGGGAGCATGACAGCCTCATTCACTTGCTAATAGGCTACTGGAAGAAAGACATCAAATCTACAATTGCCATGCAAGGACACAGTCCAGCTTGCTAAGAACAGAGGAAAAAGCAAGCATGGCAAAGGAGGAGAGGAAATGGATTAGGTTTTCCACAAGCACCCCAGTATCCATGCTTCCTAGTCAACAGGAGACCTGGGAGGTTGAGCAGGGCTGTGACACTAAGCTGTTGAACACGAAACAAGAACTTTTTTTTGGCTCTGGTTAGAAAAATCCTTTCTTGCAGAGCTGCCATAGTTCATATGCTTGAAGCAACAGTGTACAAAAAGAAGGGTTGGGATTTTTTGGGAAGGAAGGTGGAAAAAAAAAGAGTACAAACCCTGCACTGGGAAAGCCACACCGATGAGCTTGTTAACATTTGAAGAGACTGCTTGGCATGATTCCTTACACAGATTCCTGCCAAGAATTTGCAAGAGGAAAGTATATTTAGCAATCCAAGGCATGCCAAAGCCTTGACAAGAGAAAAAAAACCCCTTTTTGAATATGTGGAATAGCAATTAGACATTTTCTAAGCAGCCATTTTCAAAATGCATCCAGGCATCTAATAGGGGCACCTGAGGCATATCCACAACTCTGCCACACTCCATGCCTCAAAAGACATCCACTAAGATCAAATACTCGGAGGAAGGATGTGTTACTGATGGCAACTGCCCACTTCCAGAGCCCTTGGGCCAGCTTCAAGCAGGCACCTCAAGCCGTTGGAAATACACAATCTCATGCCACTGCAAATCATCCTTTAAGGAACCATTTCTCCAAGCAAAGCTGGGTAGCACAGAGATGTTACCAGCCTGCTTCATCCACAGAAGCTGGGCCAGCACTGTGATGCAATTTTTCTCTAAGTGGAGCTGCTGAAAATCCAGGTGGGATGAGCAGCAGGTAGAAGCTAGGATAAAATCAGATGGTGACTTGCAGCCCATTAAAGTGGTGCTCACGTCATTCCCCAAATCTGGTTGCTTCTCTTGTTGTCCAGTGTTCTGAGCTGCATGCAAAGCCAGCAGTAAACTTCATTGCTAAATCTCCTTCCTTTTTAGGGAGAGACCTAGAATACAGTGCCAAGACAGGGTTAGTCTGCACCAGGAAGGTGACTCACCTGCATCACTCACTCTTGTTTCTGAAGTGCCATTGAAATCTCCTTGGGAGCAGCATGGAGGAGGCATGAGGGAACTCAGGAAGGCCATAAGCAGCCCTTGGTCGTGCTCAAGGAGGAAAGTAGCTGGCCATACAGTAAGGGCAAAACATTTGATGGTTAAGGAAGTTAAAAATCACTCTGGAACAGGCTCCTTAAAACATGGTGCCCATTGTTTGTAACTGCCAGGCTGTGTTACAGTCAAGTCCCTCAGACACCAAGCCGAAAGGGAGCACTTGCACAGGGCTGAGTTCACACCACCTTTAGGTCAGGACATGCAGAAGGGGCAGCCAATGCCTCTGTCTGAGGTTTCTCATTCCTGTAAGCCGTAAACCCCCCCAGTCTTTAATATGTGGCATAACCCCCAAGACTTAGTATCATGATCCCCCACAGACCAAACAGGCTGTTGGTGACCAAGAGGGGGCAGGAAGAACAAATGGGGTAAAGCCAAAGCAATTATTTTGTTTTGGAAACAAAGAAATGCCTAACAGAAATCAGAATGAGGAAAGCTGCCCTGAGCTTGTTCAGTTTTTTATTTCCAAGTTCCTCTGGGCTCCTGAAACACTTTTGGGTACCTGAAATGCCAGCCTGATTACAGCTACCATCCTCTTAGGTTATATCCTAGATCCTGAAAGAAAAATCCCATGGGACTGACAGATTGCTCTGAGAAAGAGGTCCCCTTCTCTTCAAAAGCAGCCAAGATCAACTAACCTTCACAGCCACATCTACTGAACATTCAATCAGGTTTAAAGTCTCTGTTTCCATCAAACCCTTCTCCCATTCCCACAACTATAGTAATCCAGATGGGTCAGATAGTGCCATAAGCTCACACCCTCCAGGACAGGTATCAGCTCCATGCTTCTACAGCATCTAAGACAACTCTATCCAAGTTCCTGACTAAGGCTTAACAGCAAATATACTAAAAGCAGTAAGCAAAATTGTTTAGAATTCCTATTTTCACCCTAGATTCCCATAGGTAACAACAAATTTGGAGGATCACCTGGTCGAATCACATTGTTGTTAATACAAATTTCTCCTATAGTATACACAGCATTTGGACTGAATACTGACACAAATTGAGCTTTGCTAGAGGTGACAAATGACTACAAAATCCTCACGTCCAACCTCCCCATTCCTATTTCAACCTCCTGATGTCTTTTGTCACAGACTCTTGCTTCAGTCTGAAATGACTGCCACGGTCTATTTCAGGGGCGCAGCACGAACCGCGGAGCTGAGCAGCTGTAGCAGCGCCCAGGTGCGCAGAGGCGCTCCCGGCTGGGAGGGAAGGCGGGAGGATGCAGCCGCACCGCGCAGCAGAGCGGCAGTGGCGCCCGCTGGCCGCTCGCAGCATTGCCAGCGCATCCTTCCTCCTGCCGCCCTCACTTCGGGGAAGCGGGTGGGACTGGCAGCCTCCAAGATTCACCGACACAAATCCCTCTGCCGAGGAGCACGCCAGGGTACCAGGGCACAAGAAGCCCAGGGGATCTGCGGGCACGGCCCATCCCACAGGGATACAGGGATGCAGGTAGGACCGCACAATCCAGGTGAAAAAGAGCGTCTCAAATCCTTACCTTTTCTTTGTGTTTCTACCCTGCCCAGCTTCCACCCTCTGCAAATATAAATCCAAAGGGTAATTAATAACCTCCTCAGCAGGAATAGAAGTCACTTCAGATAACATACCTGTGCCACCATCCTGGGATATCGGCGCAGTGAAACATATCCTCTGCACCTGTTAATGAATGGCTACTTCAGAGCAGTTGAGAAGGCTTTATCAGAAACCTGTGCTTCAATTACGACCTCTGAATTATTAAAAAAAGCACAGAGGTGTGCAGAGTCCTATCTCAGCACATGGAAATGTGACCCAAGCACACTGCATCAAGAATAAAAAGCAATATGCAGAACCACACTGTCCTGCTCATGAGAGGAAGCAGAGGGGCAGGTGATCTCTCTGGTGACCAGTAACAGGACCCAAAGGAATGTAATGAATTTGTGTCAGGGGACATTTAAGCTGGATGTTAGGAAAAGGTTCTTGACCCAGAGAGTGGTTGGGCATGGCAACTGGCTTCCCAGGGAAGTAGTTACATCACCAAGCCAGTTGGGATATGAGGATATGCAGGTTGGTATGAATGACACCAGATAACCTGAGTACATGAGTTGACGTTAGTAAGGGAAGTTTGACGCGCTGAATTTAAAGGAAAAAAGAAAACTTCGAAAAACAAGTTCAGTGTCACTGCAGTCAAACTTGTGAGCCACAGACTTTTTGCAGCTTGGGAAGAAGTTCCTACTTAGGTCCAGTTTTGAATAATTCTTTTGAAGATGTCAGGCTCATTAATGAATTATTATTGCTGTGGCTTATCACCACCCAAATCCATGTAAAGCTTTATTTGTAGCAAGAAAAAGCAACCCCTCTGCTACTTCCTTACTAGCTTTCCTCCAGCAGGAAAATTTGTTTATAAATTTTGGTAATAACCAAGTTATTAACAAGACTTGTGTTTGCTGACCTGTATTGTTAGGGATGGGAGATGCAGTCACCAAAAAAACCCCCCTAAAAACCAAATTGAAACTCATGAGTCAGACCATAAAAGATGTTCCAGTATCTTGACAGTCTAAATGGATTATCTGGAGGCAAAAAACTCAAACAGCAGCTTTTTCTCCAAGACGGAATGTTCCAAGGATTGGCTCAACATCAAAATTTATTGTTACAACACTATGAATTAGGCAACTCAAACATACAGACAGAAGAGCCTGCTACCAGATCAAGAGGGAGTGAGCCACAGGGAGCAAAGCATTCAGGTAGACTAACCCCAAGTCTGCGGACAACAGAACATGCCACAGGCTGTAGTACACAATTATCTGTGGGTGGTGCTGAGGAATTCGCAGCACCAGCCAGCAGCAGAGCATGAGCTGCTTTTACCATTCCAGCCTCCACCGAGCCAGTCAAGATGCTCTTTTTCTCTCCATCTTGCAGCACGTGCCCCAGTCCCTTAAGGAAATGGGAACAGGCAGAGATGTTTTACTTGTTCTCTCTTCCCCGCCGACATCTGCCCATTCCTCCACTCATGGAGCTCTATGATATTCCTCAAGGCACAGATATGAAGGACATAACAAGATGAGCCAAGCTTCTTCAAGTTATTTAAGCTTTCCTCAGATTCACCTCAGTGCATTCAAGCAACAAAGTGTGCAATTAACTAGAAAGGAAAGCGGTTTTTAATGGCTTCACCCGTAACAAGAGCCACTCAAACTACTGGATAGCACTACTAGTGTCTCCATAGTTACACCTATAAATACAGAGCAGTGCACTGGGTTGCATGGCAAGGTTTTGGTAGTGCGGGGGCTACAGGGGCAGCCTCTGTGAGAAGCTGCCAGAAGTTTCCCGTGTTTGAGAGCCAATGTCAGGCCACTCCAGCATGGACCCACCACCTGCCAAGGACAAGCCTGCTGGCAATGATGGTAGAGTGTCTGGGCTCACATATTTAAGGAGAAAAAACGCCCACACAACAGCAGTGGCAGCCAGAGAGGGGAGTGAGAGCATGTGAGAGGAACAGGTCTGCAGGTACCCAGGTCAGTGCAGCAGAAACAGGAGATGCTCCAGGCACCTGTCTTTGAGAGACTGAAATTTTAAGGGTTAATGACTCAAACAATTGGCGTTTTTAAAAGCAGCTGGGTGAGGTGCATGACTTCAAACCAACTTTTGTTTAGCAGCAAACTGTTTTTGAGCCAGAAGAGGGAGAAGGCCAGTAAGAAGCAGATCCTGTGAGGTGGGATGCTGCTTTTTATCATGCTGTGTCCTCCCTTACACAACCACCTGAGATGTAAAACTCCTTCTCCCTTCCCCCTCTCCCCTGGAAGGTATTGGGACATTCATGTGCCCATGTAGGCCTGACAGCATTCCTCCCTGGCTCAGCTGTGCTGATGTGAGGCAGCTGTCTTAGGTCATAAACCATCAAAGACCCCCAAAGCACCCCCAGACCCATTTCTGGGCCTGGACAGCGCATGATCCACAATCACACAGTGGAAACCCCGCCCCCTTCAGGGGAGGTACCTGGGCATTCCCATCATACCTAAAGGTATTAACCCAGTGAACTTTGTGTTTCAGGGGCTTCCCCACCTCCCACACACCAAGACTGGGACCATCACCTGGACCAAGGGACATTGAAACCACCCACAATCAAGTCTTGCCACTGGATCCATGGGTGGTGGTATTCTTCCTTTTTTCCTATTCCTTTTTCTCATTCTTTCCTTATATATGTATTAAGTATTTTTATACTTTTATGTTGTTATTTCTATGCATAACCAAAATGGCTACATACTTCCATTCCACTGCAACCAAATTGTTCTAAAATAAACCTGCCATTCCAGTCTTCCAGCCCATGGAGGACTCCCTGCTGAAGCAGGGCTATGTCCAAAGGAGGCTGTGACACTGCGGGAGGCCTACAGTGGAGCAGGCCCCTGGCAGGACCTGTGCCCTATGGGGAGAAGAGCCCATGCTGGAAGAGGTTTGCTGGCAGGACTTGTGATGCCATGGGGGACCCATGCTGGAGCAGAGAAGTGAGGAGTCCTTCCCTCTGAGGAAGATGGAGCAGCAGAGTCAGTGTGTGATGGACTCAGCCCCCATTCCTCATCGCCCTGTGCAGCTGCTGGGGAGGGAGAGAAAATCAAGAGTAAAGTTGAGCCTGGGAAGAAGGGAGGGGTGATTGGAATTAACACTTGGTTTTATTTCTCATTGTCCTACTCTGATACAATTGGTAATAAATTAAACTGGTTTTTCCAAGTCAGGTCTGTTTTGCCCATGACAGTATCTGTTGAGGGATCTCTTCCTGCCCTTATCTGAACCCACAAACCTTTCACTGTATCTTCTCTCCCCTGTCCAGCAGAGGAAGGCAGTGATGGCGCAGCTTTGGTGGGTACCTGGCACCCACCACACATAACACAACAGACAGGACTTTTTGCAGAAAAGACAAACATTATTCCACTCCATTATCACCCTTTTATTGATAAAAGGACAGATCTTGACAGTGGAGAAAAAAGGATGTTTCACAAGGAGAACAGGAAGTATCTTTTACTGGTCTTTCAATTCCTTCAGTCTTCTGATAGCAGATTTGACTGTCACTGCAGAGGTGGTACTGGAGGAAGAAGCAGAGTCATTTGCATGTGGCACAACAACTGTGCTGGTGTTTTTTTGAGAAAGCACTAATCATTTCAAATTGTTATCATCTGATTGCACTGTCAGACAGGGTCTAACTCCACTTCTATTTTCCTGACGACAGAGCGTAGGCCTCAGTCCACAAAGCACAGAGGACTTCACAGGCTACTTCCCAACCCAAATTTCCCACTCATGCACCCACCACGTGCACAAATGTGTGGGCTCAGATCCCTCTCGACTGCTACACGTGGGGCAAGAGTGTCTTTGGAGAATTGTGGGGGAAGGATAGCAAAGAAAGAGAGCAAGCAACAGCACCCTCACAATAAAGGTTATTACGATTCAAATTTTTTTGCTTTTACAACAAAAGGAAAACATTAAATTAGTTTTTCTTGGAGTAAATCTGGTTTTGTCTATTGCGAAGAATAGCAATCAAATCGACTTTGATCCACAGCAATCAAATTTTAACAGAACAGGAAACTCCCCTCATCACTAACTCAAGATAGATCTACTTGATGGTTAGTAGATCAAAATTCTTTAAAAATAGATACAAAGTCAAAACCAAAAAATTATGCCTCAGCTATATGAGAATAAATGCTGATAGCAGCTTCTTCATTTCCTTACTTGTAAGTCCAGGCACCACCAGCAACTGTCTTCATGCAGGATCCACAGTGCCAGATACCCACAGCCTTCCTCTTCATTTTGGTCTGGAATAGAAGGAAAAAAAAAAAATCACTCTCCATCAGCTGAAAAAGCCAAACAACAAACCTCAGGCAAGGACTTCAGAATCACACCACAGAAGTCCTATAAGGCAAGTTAAGGCAAGAAAGGGTCAGGGAAACCTTTTACTCAAGTTCTGCAGAACAGGGAAAGTCCTTCTGAAACACCTCTTATTTAGATATACACTGGTACATTTCTGAAGGCATCATCAAAAATTTAGCTTACTTCGAAGGAAAAAAATAGTAAGGAGTTAACTTAGTCCTAACAACTAATATTGTCACCTGGTTTGGTGACTCAGGTAACACCACTGTTCCCAGGACTCTCTGGGCAATCCCAGATTGCTCTATCCCAGACCCACTTCAAACAGCATCTAAAGAGTGAGTGGTGAGTACTGAACTCCCTCCCCGTGCAAGTATCCATTATCTTGCAGAGGTGACAACAGGTTTGCCCACACCTATGCCTGATTTAGGCAGCTCTGGAGACAAGATTATGAACATTCTCACGTCATATGTGCAAGGTGGTAAGTTAAAAACAAACAAAAAACCAACAACAAATCAAAGCAAGAAAAAAACCCCATGATTAAAATACTTTTAAACTTCCAGCCACTTTAAAGATTTCTACTCTACAGCTATAAATAAAAAAATATCTGTGCAAAGCATAAGCTGATGGGCCTTTCCAACTGTCAAACACTAGATTTAACAGCAAATTTTAATTATGTACACACACAGGTAAGATTACTTCCTATCAGAAATTTTTCCCCATCCAGAGTTATACAGCACACAGAAGTAAGCAACTGCCACCAAAAGCTGAAGTGGGAAAAGCAAGCTCTGTTCCTCCTCCAGGTATGCTGTAAAAAGTTACTGAAGGGAAAAGAAAAAAGCCCAAGTCAAGCCTTAATTACCAAGATAACAAGTGTGATGCTTTAATTAATTACGTAAAACATAAAATATGGTAACACTGCTCACTTTTTTGTATAACAAAATGTAATTTATGTTTATTTTCACTGAATTCATTTGTTTTCACTTAACTACCACTCAAATGCATGTGACATATCTACTCTCTCTTTCTCAAGGACTCTGACAGTAGCCAAAACCTCACCATACACTAGTCCCTGTCTCAGAACCAGGCATGTTTCTCTTCAGTACAAAAATTACTGAAGCATCCAATCACCTTTCTAGCACCAATAACAATGTGATTTTTAAAGACTTTTGAAGGACAAGGAGCTCTCTCACCTTGCCACAGAAAGAGCAGGTATACTTGGCATGCTGGCTGATTTCAATCTTTTTCACCATCTTCCTAAGGGACGCACCGTAACGGGTCCCATATTTACCCACGATCCCGACCTTCTTGGTGCGCTTGGCCTGTTGGGAGGCAAACCAGAATAAGCGTCAGCCCTACAGAGACAGCATTCTCCTTGCTGCTCCCCTCTTCCAACATGGCAGCTGAGTGCTGAGCACCCTAAAGCCGGGCTGCAGCCTCCCCCTGCCGCTGGGAAAACCGAGTATTCAGAGTCATGGAATGGGTCAGGCTGGAAAGGACCTCAGTGGTCACCTGGTCCAACCTCCCTGCTCAAGTAGGATAGTCCCAGAGCACACGGCACAGGACTGCATCCAGACGGTTCCTGAGTATCTCCAGTGAGGGAGACTCCACACCCTCTCTGGGCAGCCTATTCCAGTGCTCGATCAGTGCACAGTAAAGAAGTTCTTCCTCGTGTTCAAGTGGACCGTCCTGTGCATCACTTTCTCCCCGTCTGTCCTCCTACTTGGCACCACCGAGAAGAGCCTGGCTCCAGCCTCTTGACAGCCCCCTTTAGACAGTCGTACACTATTTTAATTATATAATTATTACATATTTATATAATAAAATCCCCTCCTAATCGCCTCTTCAGAGGGTGAACATGCCCAACTCCCTCAGCTTGTGCTTATGAGAGAGCTGTTCTGGTCCTCCAATCCTCCTCGCTGCTCTCCCCTGGAGCATTAGCGATGAAATGCCGCCGGGCTGGCGCTGCTGCAGCCTCCCAGCTCCTGCCGGGGCACTTGGGGCAGCGGTGCGGCCGCCAGCCCCAGCAGATCCCCGCCCCTCCCGGGGCTACCCGGCTGTGGCACGG
>VYXC01024358.1:1203459-1217992 GCA_013397175.1 Platysteira castanea
CCGCCCCCGGCCCGCCCGGGCGGAGCGAGCCGCTGTCGCAGCGCAGCGCGGAACCGGGGCCTGCTCGGGGACGCAGGGCACCCCCGGCCCCAGCCCCGCTCTGCCCCAGGCGCGCTCCGCGGGTTCAGCGCGGCGGCCCGGCACGGATGGCGGCGGATGGCGGCGGACATTCCAGGCCTCACTCACCATCTTCCGCCGGCGCCGACGCGGAGAGGGAGCCGCAGTGCGCAGGCGCGGGCGGGCCGGCGCGGTCGGAAGTGACGCGACCCGGGCGGGACGCGGCCCCGGGGGCTCGGGCCTGCCCGCGGGCCGGCAGCGCAGCGGGACACGGGACAGGGGACAGCCCGAACGTGAGCGAGGGCGGCTTCAGTGTTGCGCAGAGAGGTTGTGGGGGGTCCCTCCCTGCAGATACTTCCGAGCCGTCTGGACGCAGTCCTGTGCCGTGTGCTCTGGGATGGCCCAGCTTGAGCAGGGGGCTGGGACCAGATGAGCACCATGGTCCCTTCCAGCCTGACCCATCCTGTGGAACCCAGTGTGAGACGCGGGCGGTACATGAGCGCCAGCACCGCCGGAGCTCAGATTCCTGGGTTTCCACCCAGGGAGGTCACAGCAGGAAAGGAGAAGGGGCAGTTCCATTCACTCATCTCGTTTTTAAAGAGAATAAATAGCAGGTAGATGTGAAAACGGGAACAAGAAAACATGACCACAACTGCAAAAAAAGTAAATAATAAAAAATAAATATAAAAATCAATGAGGATGAATTCTTACTGTAAAACATACCAGCCCTAAACCATGAGATTTCAAGAATTTTGACATCAGGTCGCGTTATGGCAATTTCCTAGTTTCCTTGGGGGTTACCCAGTACTGAAACAACCAGCCATGAAAGCCCTCGTGTGCTGCTGCAGAGGTGATTCCCAGCACCAAAACACAGAGAAAAATACACCAGGGCCACGGAGCTGCAATGCCTGTAAGGGGATTAGCAACCCATTAACCTCCATGAAGAAATGTCATCCAGTTAGCCTGAGAGCTTTTTGATGTGCACAGCCAGCTAAGATTTATCCCCTCCTGCCAGGAGAGGGCCGGAGCTTCCCAGTCCACCTAGAGAAACTATGCCCAGGTACTTGTTGCAGGTGATTTTCCTCCATAGCCACCCTGGCTGCCTCAACCCATGACAGCTCTCTTCACTTACAGTCTGTTTAGTTAAGAGGGAATCAAGGAGTTGAGTGTACGCTGCCACTGTGTTACTTTCCCTGGCTGGGGTCTGCACTTTAAAAGATGCTCATGGACAGATGTCACATCCCCTTCTTGGATCTTGCTTTGAAGGTTTGAACACTTGACATTTTTAATTCCCTCTGTCATGCCAGGCTCTTCATTCCCTGATCATCCCTGCAAGCTCTTCTGGGAGCTGGTGGGCCAGAGCAGTATTTGAGATGAGGGCTCAGCAAGGCTTTAGGCAATGGTATTTATATCTCCCTCAGCTGAATCAAAATCTCATTTCATACATCCTAGGAATATATTTGCCCTTTTCAGATCCTCGTCATAATGATGACTCACAGGATACATCTTTGATACCAACGTATTAGAAAACAGGAAAAAAAAAAGGTAAGTTCCTTTGGGTTCTTAGTGACGATATGGTTAAAAAAAAATATAAATTGTCAGCCAACACATCCAGAGAATCTACTGCTATTCTCTGGTCTGCATCTACAGAGTTCAGGTTTGCTGTGACAGTACAGCACATGGTCATATCCATCATCTGCCAGTGTCACAGCTCTGGCAACCACCAAATCCAGCCACCCAGGGTGACAGCCGTTCCCAGCACTGCCAAAGTAAACACACACTTCCAAGTGACTGAGATGAAGGACACAGACAGGCCAGCACAGCCTTGCCTTGACTGTCCAGCCCCTTGAACTCTTCAGCACGTGAAGCTGGCCAGCCTGGGGCATGCAGAACACTTCGTTGGAACTGCTCCAGCTTATTGTTCAGGTATTTTAACCTCTTGTTGCTCTTTTGGCATCCTTGAAAACACACCTTTCTTCAACACTGGTGGGAGCACTGATGCAGGTGTACAAGCAAGTATCCAGCCACAGTAAGATGCTCCAAGATCCAGGAAGATGGGTCCTTCCCTCTCCTCTACTGGCTTCAGATAATGCCAAAAAGATAACAGCTCTATCATCTTCAGTGGGCAGGTGCAAGAGTCCCCAGGAATGCTGCACATTCCTGAGCCTGCCTGTGGGTCTCACTGGCAACCTGCACACTGGCTTGTACAGGTTCTCGTCAGCAAGCCTTGGAGATCTCATCTGAGCCTGCTGCCAGCTGCCCAGCCACCTCCTCTCCACATTACTGATGGACTAATGGTGCCATCAGGATAAGGCCTCCAGTCTCTCCAATCCCTTGAAGTAGTCACTAACAGCACTTTGCTGCAAGGTTCTTCTTCCCCTTTTCATCTAATAAGGATAAAGTAAATCTCAAGTGTATTTAAAAAACCTCTGTATCTGTGCAGCAAACCAACTGAGATTTTATGGGTCCTAAAAAAACGGAAGGTACACCTAGCATTCCTCTACCAGGGCTCAAATTTACCAACATATTGATGAATCAAGTTTGTAAGAAGCAGAATTCTCCAAGGGTACTTTCAGTGTATCTTAGAAAAGTACTGTTTTGAAATAGTGGTAGCTTTACAAAGAAGAGTACTTCTATAGGAGACAATAATATGGGTACACAAATGCCTTTTACATTTTTTTTCAGTCAGCAAACAGCAACATTTCTCACCCCTTACTCAGAACAACCTACTTTGCAAGTAGAAAGATCACTCATCCTACAGACAGATTAAATACTCTGTATTCAAGATGACAGACATTTAAAAATGTCAAAAAGCCTGTCTTCATCACCTGGCCAGCTGCTGAAGCAAGAGCAGTGCTTGTTAACTCTCAGCCTCAGACCCAGAAAAAGCATTTCCTCCAGCTGCCCAGTCACACACCCTTTGCTACTGCTCACACCCCAAAGCACCATCTGCAGTCATGAATGAAAAGCAATTCTCCACCCAGCACAATTGTACATGCAGCCTGTGGGGCATTTCCATGACGACACCAGCTGAAAATGGAACAATCAAACTCTTCAATGCAGGAAAAAATACCTAATATTATCAGGTTGATCTTACAGCACAAACATTTTTCCCCTCTGCCTGGCAAGAGAGGTATTTTTGTCAGTGTCTGGTATCTGCACAGAGCCAAGTACATCACCTCCACAGCACATTAGCTGCTGGCCTCTGGGAGCTAAATGTAAGCCTTCAGTTTGCCCCCTTTTCTACACGTTACGGCTGTAAAACATAGCTAACTGGGAGATCAAATGCTAAAATAGAAGAAGTACCAAAAGCTTGGGAACCACAACTTAAAACAACTTCTTATTTAAACAGTTCAGTCCAGAATCAGTTTCTTACAAAACAAGAGCAAAAGTCTGCCTGTGTCCCCCTGTCCTCATTCACCCATAGAAATCAGTCAAGTCTTGACACCCCCCACTCCCTGAGACCTCAGGGTTAATCCCTGGCAGTCAGCATGAGCTTCACCCTCCACTGACAGAAGAAACACATGCCATGGAGCAGGCCCTAATGTTCAGCACGAGGCCAGAGATGAGTGTGCTGAGGCAGACATCTGCCTAAAACAGGCAATGCACGCTTACTGGCACACAGCTACATTACCTAGCTTCAAGGTGGTAACTTGCTCTTTTCCCTCCTCTTCACCACCTCTACAAAACATCAAGATCTGTCTGGATCTTTTTTCCTCATGGCCAAACTGAATACCCAAGAGCCCGTCCGTGAGTGATCCAAGTAATGGCCAAATTTGCCAGTGAACAAACTCGTAGAAATACAGACTTTTGGAAATTGAAAACTGATTGTTAAAAGCAGCTGCTGAGGAGTTGGTTTTCTCAACAGTTCTGCCTTGAGGAGAGACAACCATTATCTGCTTTTTAAACAACTGTGGAAGCTGACATGCTGAAACACAGCAGAATGATACTTGCCCATGTCCATTCAGTCATTGGCAAAACCAAGACTGCAAACCCTGCAGGCTGCCAGGTGTGTGCTGCACATCTGTCACACTGTCAGACTGCCTTCTCATGCTTTGAGATGAAACATGCCAGAGATATAGAAAACTTCAAATCTTTTATTTTCAAACACTCAAAAAATAATACATCATTGCTTTGGTTTTTCTTTTTTAATTAAAAAAAAAAATCTCTTTGCTGCCATCTCTTTTGCTGTCACCATTTACTCTTTGAAAAACTCCTCAATACGGCGCTTTTTTTTGGGACTCACTGAACATGTCTCTGCTTCTCTGTCTTGCAAAGCACTGCCAGAGTCAAACTCACAGCCAGCATCAGCTGCCTCCAAAAACAAAAGATCATCAGCATCATCTCTGCTCTCAGAGAAGGTCTTCTGGAAAAGGTCATAGATCGTCTTCTGCTTTGGATCTGGCTGAGGAAACAGAACAGAATAGGATCTGCATCCACACTGTCATGTAAAACACATGATCAGAATCAGAGGACACTGCCCTTACACGGTGCACATGTGTGTATAGATCATGCCATGTATGATACACACACACGTACCTCATACATACATACTCAAAACCATATCTATGACATGGAGGCTGAGAGGCCTCCTTGCAAGTAGCAGGCTTGGAACCTCTGTGGAGAGTCCAAGCCAAGGAATGGATCCTGGGAGGAGTTGAACAATCTGGTGTGCGGCATTAAAAGCAGAACAGGTGTCAGGTCACCTGTGTCAATCTAGATGTACACAAGCCAAAGCCCATTCAGCCTCTCCCAGGGATCACCAATATTCTGTCAGGTCAATTACCTTAGGGTAGTAATTAGTTGACTCAGCTGTTTCGGAGAAATTGGTTTCTGAAAGACCAGCTTCGCCCAGCACTTTGATTTTCTCCTGAATCATCGGCCTAGGAGTGATAAACAGGTATTACTGAAAGGAAAAAAGGTATCATCAAGGACACTGCTTCATTTACAATGTGTAGATTAAAAAAGGATACAACTGGGTATAAAGATAGGTTTTCTACCAAACTTGTTGGTTCCTTAACCTGTCCTGCTCTTGTTTATCATCACTGTATGCTGTCTTGGGATATGAATCAATTAAATTGGTAACAATTAGAGGATTTTGGGCTATAAACATTTGGAGAGCATACACATCCAACAGAGAAACTAGTTGGCTGAGGCAACAGCAATGGTATGAAGTCAGAACAAGAAGATGCAGCTAAAAAGGGACTCCTAGTAGGCTGTGTGCTCAGTCTCCAAGACAAGCAGTGGTAAAACCCCAACAAGAGATGCATCAGCACTTCAAGGATAACTCCCAATGTACAGCAGGAGGAAGAATCCATCGCTGCCCCAAGAAGCTGAGAGGTCCCAGTCATACCTGCAGTCTAGACACTGAAATATCCAAGGCCACGGCACAATTAGAGCATTTACCAAATAGCCTCGTCCTCTTGTTCTTTTGCTTGTCTTTAAAAAGATGCCACTCTCCTTTCGAGAGCCATAGTTCTTCCCCATTAAGCACTAATGACTGCACAGACAGCATTTCACAAATAAAGGCAGAATTACTGTCATTAACTTTCCATGAAATTTGGGTGATGCATCAGTTTCCAGATCCTTGCATTGTAGGGTTATAATTACTATCCATCATGATATTCTGGGAACTGCACAAGTTCACTTAGTTCATTCATTCCTTTAAACAAGGTAATAAAGATGTAATTTTGGACTTTAAATGAACCAGCTGGTGGATAATTTCTTTCCATCATTTGCAGGTCAGTTCCCTTGCAGCACTAAAGATTCCTCACATCCTCCCCCACCCCCAGATGTCAGATTCCCCAGCCCTAAGGACTAAAGTCCACTGATAACTCTCACTGCAGCCAAAAAGGCTCATACCACAACTACCCAGAGGTGGGTCAATAGCACCTTTTTAATCCATCTGAAGGGCTCACTGAAGAGCAAGAGGAAGGCAACAGTGCAGTCCTCCTCCACAGCTCCCTGTCCAAGCTCCTCAGACATGATCTACAATACACTGAACCATCTCCAGTGTCTGCTGACTTTGTTTGGAAGTCTCAGCACTTTACAGTACCCTAGCACAGGAATGTTCTGGGCTGTTATCTAAGACAATTCCTCCTCCTTACACGGAGACTCTGAAGGTTTTAAATGCACCAGCTCTCCCAGAATTTCTCTTAAGAGCCCTTTCTTTGTCAGGTAACTACTTTTATTCCTCCTGCTTGTCAGCCACTTAGTCATGTCCACTGCAGCCAGGCCACGTCACCAGCTCGCAGCAGCCGTGACTGGCACGTGTTGATCCTCCCCTCACAGGCTGTGGAAATCAGCACTAGCATTAACCCCTCACACCACGTGTGACAAACTGTAGTAACAGATGGCAGGAGAACCAAAGTGCCTGTTTCCCTTCTTACCATAAGTAGTCATCTGCTGTGCCTTTAGCTACCAGGTAGTGAACATTAACGGAGCTCGTCTGTCCAATTCGATGTGCCCGATCTTCTGCTTGGATCAAAATCTTAACGTAAAAACATTACAAATAAAAAGTGAGAACTGCCATGTCTAAGAAATAGTGTAAGCACCAGAGAACAGAAAGATCTCATTTCTTCTGCTTAGCAACTCTTTCTTATCTGGATCCTGTTAAGACCTGTACTCTCAAACAGACTAAGCCAAGAAATAATCTGGTACACAAGGTTCCCAAAAGGCACTGAGCAATTTTCCAAAGTAGAAGTCAGTACTGATTATAGACCCTTTCAGGTCTTGGCTGGGCAAACCCCTAAGAGCTGTGTCAAAACAGAAGCAGTTTCCCTTTTGTGCCACCTTCCCCTGCCAGCAAGCTGCGTACACCAGCCTCGCAGGTTCAAGCCCAGGCACCTGTGGTTGCAGAGCCATCAGACGTCAGAGAAAGAAAGAGAAAAACCCTAGAGAAAGTCACCTGCCACATTTCCTAATCACCAGTATTTCTGCTCTCCAGGGAACATCCAATCCCTGTCCCCTCCAGGACACTTACCCCTGGGTTCCAGAAGAGCTCTGCAAACACCACCAGATCTGCAGCAGACAATGTCAGGCCCATGTTTGCAGCAGTGAGGGAAAGGACAGCCACAGCCTGCTTCTCTGAGAACTGGAACTTCTGGCACAGAGACTGCCGCTCAGCTGAAGACGTGGAGCCGTCGATGCGAATGTGCTCAACGTGCTGTGAAAAGGCAGAAGATGCTGTTTAGAGTCCTGGTGCCCCCTTTCTTGTATGGTCCTTCCATGTTTTGGAGGATTCCATGTCCAATGCTGCCACTGAGGAAAGTCACCAGTGTCACTGTCCCAGCACGACCCAGAATGCTTTAGGAGTATCCATGGAAATCTCACATGAAAAGTTAGACAAACAATTTTGAAGTCAAGAGCAATGACTGGCAGCTCTATTATGTCTCCCTACAGTATCTTAGTTAAAAAATGTAAGAGCACCACAGAGGTAAAGGCGGGCAGGGATGGTGGGCTTGGGTAGTCACATTCTCCCTCTGAGGAAAGCCTGGAGAACAACAGCCACATAGGGTAACACTCCTCCAAGAATTCCCAAGCTGCAGAGCAGACAGTGGAATTAAAGAACATTAAATACAATAAAAACCATTCAGCTAATACGAAGTGCATCCTGTGAGGCATTCACCATGTCAGCTCAGCTCCCTCTGTGAAGGGCATACTCAGAAGCACAGCAAGTAGAAATTATCTCTGTCACTAACTGTCCTGAACTATCTGACCAGCTATAAATCCAGGGGGCTCTTCAACAGCTTTGAAGCTGGAACAGTGATAAAGTTAAGACAAAGCAGTCAGTCACTTACTTTCTTGTTCAGCTCTGCAGCTACTGCATCCAGCATTATCTTGTGATGAGCAAACACCAGGAATTTATTATTCCCACTTTCCAGTAACTCCAGGATGTATTCTCTACATGAAAAAGGAAAAACACCAAAACACTATAAAATAATGTGCTGAGAGAATACAGACTCTGCTCACAACAAATTTTGAAGATACTGCCCATCTATACACAGACATTAGGAAATAGGCTAGCATAAAAAGCTGCAGTAAAGTGCAAGTAGCAAGTCAAGTCTTCTATAGATTAAAATACAGAAAGGAAAATTCCCTCATATTTTCTTCACCACAGGCAGACAGCTGCCTACATTATACTTGGGTATCAAAGAGAATCAGTTTATTATATCCTACTTGGAACATGACATCCCAGGCCAATCAACTGAAGGTCATCTATACTTAATTACCTCACTCACCCATCTGTATTTCTAACTACTGCACAATGCACTAAAATAATCTGTATGCAGTTAAACTTCCTGGGTTTACTTGGCATTGTTTTTACATCAGAAGAAAATATCTCTAAACACACTGATCAGAAAAAAATACCTTTTCTTGCAAAGGTTCCCAATGACAATTTACTCCATCTTAAGAATCTAAATTCGTCAGCTATTTCTAGGAATTATCCACATGCACATAGGCTAATGGCCAATGAAAGGCAACAGGACTCCTTTTAAATGCACTTAAATGAAAACATCTAGCTTTTCCCATAGACTAGCAGCACAGCTACAGAACCCATTTCTATGTAGTAACTTGTGTTACAGTCAGGTCAGCTGGAGCCTGAGGAACACCTGTAAGCCCATACAGATGATACAAATGTCATCTTTTCTTTGGAACAGCAAAGTTGTTGTGAAGATCAGAAATGCCAAGACCTTCGCTAAATACAACACGTCTTAGGTCAGCAGCAACTGTCACGAAAGACCAAGAAGGATTTCCAGCACAGTATGAAGATGGCAGACAGCTCTGCAAGGTTCATAACGTTCAGATCCCCATTACAAGACAGCATCATTTAACAAAGAAATCTGGGAGAGAAGTGGGACTGCTGGATTTTAAAACAAATATCAAAGCAAACATTCAGAGTAGTAAGCAGATGCCAACCAACACATCACAATTATTTTATATCTCATTCCCACATTCTATTTAACAAATGGCATGTCATTTCAATGGAAGCAATGGAAGATGTGTCATCAAGGGTAGGACATGGCAAGTGCTGATGATCATAGGACAGTACCATTACTTAGATGGTACTGTACCTTAGCAGCTTGTACTAACTGGTATTTTAAATGCTACTAAACCCCAGAAAAAAATGGACTACTTCCTACCAGAGAGTCAAGTAAACAACACTTCATGGTTTTATATTCAGTTCACACTTGCAACTGAAATAAAAAGAAGAAAGTCTTCTAACTCTTCACTAACATAAAAGCAAGAAGCTCTCCTACAGAAATGAACGCTGGGACTATGAAGTGCAGTTCTGTGCCAAACAGGCAAATTTTTGGGCAAGGTCTGCGACTGTAAAATCACACAGTGCACATCAGTTGGTCCTCACATTTGGAGAGCTGTGGAAAGTAAACCATTTTCATATTATTAGCACACTACTTATTAGAAAGTTATGCTATGACCTAAAGCAACTCTTTTGCAGTCCCAGCAAAAGGACTAAGGATGAAAGGGCACAGAAAGAAATTATTTCTAGGGAAGGGAGAGTTAAAAGCACACCTGTGGTACGAAACTTTTGCTACTGAGGTCCCATGTGAGCCCTGTGGAAGAGCCAAGAACTTCAGCAGGAGCTGTGAGATTCATAAAGCACACTACAACTAAAGCTTAGCCCATCTCATAAGGTTCTTGGTTCAGGATTCCTGCTGCAGCAGAACTGCAGCATTTGTTTTCTCAAATTCTGTTGATGCTTTTAGTTTCATTATTCTCCTGCTCCTTAAGTTGAAATAGGATCCAGACCAGGGAATTTGATTCAAGTCCCAAACACAAAGTCATTTTAAATGGTTCAAATGACAGTTTAGATCTGTATCTGGAATGAAATCAGAAGACTTATTCAGCCAAAGAACTCCAAGAGAAGAAAATGTTTAGTACATTGTAATTACAATCAAGTTTTTCTAGGCTGACGTAAGGCTATGCTTCATGTGTCTGCACTGTTATCTCTAGGGCACTGTCTCCCTGTTCTCGGCAGGAAACCACATTTTACTGGGCAAGAATGAGGCAATGACACGGCGCTTACATGACTGAGTGGATTTTAGCTTCTGCTGTTCTGCTGAAGAAGACGAGAAGAGCTTCCTTCTCCTGTTGTTTCTGTACAAGGAAAAGATAAACAAATTTGAGTCTCAAAAATGCCTCCTTTTCTCCTTCTTGCTTACAGATCTGGGATGTCTGCTGGTGCCAATAAACACTTTGCTAGAAAAAAAAACAGCCTAAAAAAGCACAGCAATAGAGGCCTGGTGGGGAAAGTCTCCTACTCACCATTAGGTACAGCAGATACTCACACAGTCCTGACACCTCCCTTCCTACCTCCCACTCAACTCCAACAAGCTGGATGACAAGTGTATCACAAATGCAGTTTTAGTTGAGAAAGCGTGTCCCAACTAAAATGGCAAGGAAAAACCCCTAAGTTCTTACAGAACTGTATTAGCAACCTAGGAGCCTAGAACATGCATTTTCCACCCATACAATGAAAACAAACAAGAAAAGCAAAAATAAACCCTTCACATTTTTGGCTACTGCTCTGTTCACAACACAGCTCAAACAAGGCTGTTTTTGTAGGCTGAGATTACAAGGCTAGACAGGAGAGTAAGTAGAGAGGCAGGAGATATGAAAGATAATTAGAAATTACTAACAAGAGAGAAAAAAAGAGAGGAAATGGTATTTCACACAAAGGGACAAAGTAGACCACTTAGATCAAAAGCAAATCAAGCTGAGCTAGTTTTGATTGTGCTGTACACTCATTTAAAACTGTGTCTTCACATAAGGTGTGGCTCTGACCTTCTTGGAACTCAGGGTACTGTTTTTTCACTGATGTTTTTAAAGAAAAGTACCTGAAATAGCAATGGCTCATCGTGAAAATAGTTTCTGACTTACACTTCCATATCCTTTGGCCATCTTCTTTGCTTCAGCTGCCAAGGCAGCTTTGGTCTTTGCACTAATGCCTTCAGGAGCCACCACAACCATTTTGCGTTGCTTTGCTGGAAGCTGGGAAAGCACATCTGATTTCAGACGTCGGATCATGATAGACTCTTCCAGCAAAATCTTCAGTTCAGTTAAGTTGGATGATCCAGAATAGTCCCAACCCCATGGCATCTGGGAAAGATCAAAGCAGTTATCAGTGTCAAACCTGTAAGAGACTGCTTTGCAGGCAATCCAAGAGCAGAATAAATTTCCAGGGAAACTGGACAAGGCAAGAACTTGACAGCCAGCAAGAGACTTGACAAAAATGGCAATAAGGTAGAAACATACAAACCAATCCACCCAACATGAAAAGGTTACTTACAAGCTTCCCTTTTTCCTATTTATAAGAGCTCAGGGAGGTGCAGGGAAGAAGACTATGCAGAAAAGTGGCAGGGATCCCTGTTCCAGCTCTGTGCCCTGGTATTCACTCTTACACAGCAAGGTATTGCTGCTCTCCACCTGCATCTTTGAGCAGGCCAAAAGAACTCACTGCAGTTCTCTGCATGCACATTTACCTCAGCTTTAAGCAGAGAGACACAGAAAAATATTCTCTAACAGCATGAGGACAAACATCCTTAACCCACATGCCTTCACAGAGCTGTTACACTTGTCTGACATGCTAGGTCAGAACTGCCTCTTCTCCACAGTGACCTGACTCCTGCTCTGCTTCCTGATATACTCTATTTCTGCCATTACCGTGTTTGGCTCAGACTCAAGCAAACCATAAATAAACTGTGGCCCAAAAGACATCACTCCAAACATTGTCTCTTCAAAGCATCATCACTTCAAAGCTCCTCTGAACAAGCCATTCATTTACTCCTCCTTGAAGCACTCCCCTCTGAACCTGGCCTATCCTCCAAGATGCTGTGTGCAGGCAATATAAACCTGTTCAATTAATCTCAGCTCATCACTTCTCCTACCAGTAACCCCACAGCCTATCATTTGTTCTCTGAGAAAGAACAACAGTGGCATCAAAATTGGTACGTTCCCCAAAAGAAGCATCTTTCAAACAACTCTCTTTTGGAGAAGAGACCAATACTGTTTTAATACTAAAGCAAAGGAAAAAAAGAAACCTTTCTGCTTAAATTTCACAAATAAGTATAGGGAATAAAGCTACAGGAATACTCAAGGTGGGGAGGGAGGTGAAATCTTCCTCATAGCTCTAGTTCTAAGTAACATTGGCAGTGTCCAAAAATACAACTTCTGGTCTTGGAATAACAATCCAAAGTAAACCACTACATATTCCCTCATGAAATGCACATAATGGAGATGTGAGGAGCCTCAGCACCAACACCTTTGATTGGCTGCTCCACTCTTAGTGTGCTACATTAATTAATAAAACAGATTTAACCTTAAAGATCTATAACGCTTTTTTCTTCCCCAAGAGAAAACTGCTACTACACATAGCAGGAAGTAAAAGAGAAAGAAGCTGCGAAGTATTCACTACATTGTCCATCCTCTCCTAGACTGCATGAGACAAAAAATAAATTGCACTAGCCATAAGGTTAAGTCTTGCTACTGACTGTATTAAAGGGTGGTGCTTTGCTGGAACAGAGATGAGAACATGCTGTGGGACAGGAAGAGAAGGAATCAAAGAGCTTATAGGCAACTGAGACCCCTCTGATATCTGAAAGTGAACATTCCTACTTCAGGTTGAGATAAAACAACCTGCAATTCTATTGCCATATTGTACTGTTGTGAACCATTAACTGACTTCAGACTCTGGTACTTATGACCATCATTAAACTCATTTTACTTAATCTATTCCTACATATTATGGCACCATCTGATTAGCTACAGTTGGTTCATTAAAGCAGGAAACAATTCAAACCCTAAACACAAAGCCAGTTCGAATCCTGTAGAATTAAAACTTTGGCTCTGACAACAGCCCAGTGGTGTAGGGCTAGAGCTAATAAGCCCACCTGGATCTTAACCAACTCCTCAAAAAACCAACATGGGTATCACTGTTCTGCTTCCCTGAAACCAAGAGTGCAGCATACATGCATCCCTCAGGTCCATGAAAAGCTAGCTCAAGTCTAGCTGGGTTTATTAGCTTTAGGCACTCTGCATGAAAGCTGACATTGCTGAGCCACAGTCTTTATGCTCCCTTTCTGCACTTCTCAGGTTCTGTGGCCCAGCTGAGCAGATGCACAGAACCAAGGAGGACCCCCTGGGGCTGTGCCCAGCCTCCAAAGCCCACTGCCCACACTGCTCAGTGCACTGGTAGCTGAGTAGGAGGGATCAACATGATTAAGCTGCTCAGCAAGGCCTGCTGTGGGGCCTGAATACTCCTTGGGCTACCTCGTTCCACTTAGAAGCCCGTGTTTTCCCACTTCCAATTCCATAACAAGCAAGCCCTACATATGCTTTGTGTCCACACAGCCAAACTGACTTCAGAAGAGCAGCATCCTCATACGGGAAAGAAGAAGGCACACAGAGCCAAGATACCACCGACTGTCATGTTAAAAAGCACATACAGGCAGAGTCCCCACCGTATGTTTAGGTTATGTATTTCTTATGGTGCTGGAACAATTGGCAAACAAGGACACATCCCAGCTCTGTGCTGCACCTAGCTAGTTATAAAGAGATAATTACTTTTGGAATTGTTANTAATCCTCTAATGCAATCGGATTTATTATTAATATCAAAACATTTTTACATAACACCTTTCATCCTTACATATCTTCAAAAGCCTTGCAAAGTCTCTCTGGTTCTGTGCAATTCTACCCCCACTCATAATGCTGCCAATTTCAGGACAGAGAGAAGAACTTATTGGAGTATTGACAGCAGAAGTACCATAACAGTTCTTCAGAGAGGATCCAACTCCTAACACAGTCTCAGAGCTGCAGCAACAAATGTGAGGGACGCTACAGTCAAGAGGAAACCAACTACAATCATCCAAACACCTTTTAAATTTATTCGTTGCCAAGCGGCAACCCAGTATTCAGCTGTCCCATTTTTTTTCTCTAATACATCTCGTTTCCAGCAGCATCACCTCTCCAAAAAACCAAATTCTTCCTAGGTTCACGTTATAATTCACTGACATTAACTGTAACAAAATGTCCCAGGTGAGCACGGAGAAGACCAACAATGTTCAGCTGTCTAGGAGAAGCAGGTCAAACATAGAAACAAAACTGTACTAGAAACCCTGACGAGGTTTTGAAGGGAAGCTGATATAGATTGTGACCTCCATGCTGAGTTTCACTGCAGGTTGAAAAGTCATTTACACTGAATACATTACTACAACCTGGATCCTGTAAAACTATTTTATTTCTTTTATCCAATGTCCATGGGCCTCATAATTGAAATTACAGCTACTTGTGCAGAACTTTACCCTTAACAGGGCTTATCAAACTCCAAACCTACTTAGACTCACATGCTGCAAATCAACTTTCCTTTTTATTGCAGAAAACCAAGAAGATTAAACTGCATCTCTTCATTTCCCTGAAGGAAGCATTCTGAAAGGAATGCTCAGAAAGGAATCTTT
>VYXC01024359.1:0-30717 GCA_013397175.1 Platysteira castanea
AAAATAACCCTTCTCTAATTCTTTTTTTCATTCCTGGCCTCCATCGTAAATTTACAAAATAATTTCAAAATCAATTTCAGGAACTAAAATTCCTGTTTTCACTGAAATTAAAGACCATGGGCTGTGCAGAGCTATTGGTTTTATGGCCATGTACTGTGATGGCATCTCCCTTCTGCACTGGTACTGAGAGCATTTGTTCTCTCTCCCACTGTGTGGGACCTGCCTCCTCCACTGTTTCTACCACCCCTTTTGGCTTTTCAGATGCTAATTGCTTTTCTCACTAAATTGAAGGCTTAATTAGATTAACGGAAGAACAATAATTGTGTCTAACTAGTATTTAACTGGGATTTTGCTGTTTCTTTTCAGATCCCGTGAAGAGATTTCTATAGAGAACTGGTGGCCCATTTGTTTTGGGTCCTATCTGGAGATGCAGAAGATTTTTTTACCTCTTCTTGCAGATTTGACGCACTCATTCCATCAGTCTGGAATCACCATGGCTAAACCCACATTAGTCATTTAGAAGATCCTATATTTGTTGTTATTGTAACCACCATGCCTGCCTTTAGGCTGGTTTTATACAGTGGAAATGGACACAGCTAAATAATAAATTAGACATGTAATTATCACGGTTACATTCAATATTTTATACTGCCTGTCAATGGTGGACACCAAAAGGGATTTCTTTAGCATTATCAGGTGGTTTTCCAGTAAATGGAGCACAAACACTTGTGGCAGGAGGGTTATTTGTGGAACAAATTCTGAAGGTTGGGACACGAGCAGAGCAGCCCCAATACCTTCACCGCTCACCCCCACGTTCTGGATGCAGCGTTATCCCAGACATTTACTCAGCTAAAATCCATGCTGGCTGCAGGAGTTTTTCCAGGTAAGGCCCCAGCAGCCCCATCCTTGCAAAGACTGGCGGGATCCATCAGAAACAAGAAGCAATTTTCTGTCTCAGACAGAGAAAACCACATCCCTCTCCGACGCTGCCTCAAACTTTAATTGTTAATAAGGAAACCAGCAACTGGCTCAGGTCCTTCCTGACTCTCCTTTCCCAGCCCACTTTTTCACTGCATACTTAGGGCTGCACTGAGCTTGGCAAGAGCCCCTCAAGGGAGGAATATTTAGGATCCTCCTTTAAGCAATCTGTAGGAATTAAAGGTGGCACCCTGAGTAATGCGGTACATCAGCAAGATAAAGTGTTTTCCTCAAAAAAAAAAAAAAAAAAAGCCATGAAGAGCTTTTTCTTTGGGGAAAAAGTTATCCAGACCTCTGTGTTTGGTTTGTTACACTCTGCACAAGATCCTCATTCCAATAGCTCTGGAAGTGGGGTACAATAAAGAAGCTGCTGCCTGCCAGGAGGGTTTGCTAGGGAATGTGAGTGAAGGGAGATAGGACTATTATTTATGCGAGTTAAAACAGGAGCTGAAGAGGTTTTAATCCTCTGGATAATCAAAATTAGATTAAATTCTTGGTGTAAGACCCGATTCAAAATAAATTGTAATTATAATGAAACGCTCTACAGTAAAAGCACTTTCTTACAGAGCTCTTTTATCTTCAAAGTTCCCCCAAGTCACAAGTGGTTTTCTCCAGGATGGGACACAGCCGTGTGTCAGCGCGTGATAAACCTCGCACGTAAGAGAGGTTCTCTTACAGCTCGGAAGAGGGGAAGTGAAACGAGCAAAATGAGACTGCAGTTTGCTGGGACACTCCAACTTATCCTTCCCCACCCTCAGGGCCTACAAACCAAATCACCAGGTCACAGCATCACGGAATTGTTATGGTTGGGAAAGACCCCGAAGTACCTCTGATAACTGTATGAGAGCCTAAGAAGAAATCACCAAATACCATCACAATCAAGAAGAAATCATCAAAAATAAACATAATGCAGGGCATTGCCACAGAGCAACGTAACCACAGAGCAGTGTGACCTGCCTGGCAAATTCAACCTCTTCCTACCTCTAGCGGGATTTTTGGGGAGTCAGACAATGTGTCAAACACACCTGGGTTTGGTCAGGCAGGGAAAACAGGGACTCTAATTCGTATTAAATCCTCCTCACTCTGCCTAGTGCTGTAAAATAGATATAAAAAGATGTAAATACAATGAGCATCCACCCAGGCCAAGCTCTGTCCTGTTACCCAGAACAGGATAAATGTCCTCACTGCAATAAAGGACGGGACACTCAAAACCAAGAATAATTCCCTGAATGAAGCCTCCTCAACTTTTCCTCTACCGATTTTGTACCTGTACATCTTGTCAGCTTCTTGTTCAGCTCCCAGTGAGGTCCCTGCTCCTCACACTGGCCCAGAGGCCACCAAGGAATCACAGAATGGTTTGGGTTGGAAGGGATCATCTCATTCCAATCCCACTTCCATGGGCAGGGACACCTTCCACAGGGCCAGGCTGATCAAAGCCCAGCCCAGCTTGGTCTTGAACACTTCCAGGGGTGGAGCATCTGCTTTTCCAATAGACTGGGAGATCCATGGGTCGCCTACACGATGCAGAGCCATTTCAGAGGGCTCAGCTCCACACTGGTTTCCTCCCCGGGACAAACCAGACTTGTCACCTCTCCCTCCTGTGGCCCGGAGCCGTCAGCGCTTGTTTACAAAGTTTCTGCAGTTTTGCTTAATTTAGAGCAGCTCCTCTGGTGAGTGTCACCAGTTCCACTCGGCTGGCTTTGACGAGAGCGATGTGACTGCTGGGAACTGAGACAGCCCTTCCAGAGCTTCCACTCTGCTTCTCCGCATCTTTCTCCCCCTGAAGCGTCTTTTGGTTGGAAGGAGGAGAGAGGAACCAAGGCTGTCGGGTCGAACAGCACAGAGTCATTTACAAACTGGCCCCGGGAATGGGTCGCTGCCCAAGGCCTGAGCAATCAGAGGCATCCAAGCCCTTGCTTGACAGCAAATAATTTAAAGAAAAGAACATTTTCATCTTCAGAGAAATCAGCAATCACCTCGAGTCAGACGCTTCCAGAGACAGCAATGCTCCCTGTCCCCAGGACAGTTAAAATTAAGGTTTCATCTTCCCTGTCTAAGGACTTTTTGAACCAAGGCACAGGAAATAAAATCATTTTTCCCTGAATCTCTGAGACTTGATAACCAACACTCAGAGCCTCCATCTCCTCCTTTCTGCCTCATTCCTCATTGTTTCATATCTCTTTTGGCAGTCTTTGCCAAGGGACTGTCATGCCCAATGCCTGACGTGGTGGCACTGGAAAGATCGGCTGCATTTGGGCTCCACAGGGTCTCTCCGTCAATCTTCCCCCACAGGATCTCAGGCGTCACCTCACCCCAGACCATTCTTGGTCTGAAGGAAGAAATCCCAGAGGTTTGCAAGAGTGGAGAGCTGGAAACTGTGACAGGAGCCAGTTTAGGAGCAGGTGCCCGTGCGAGCAGCTGATGGAAGCAGTGGTGTGGAAGGGAAGGATGGAAGTGGAAAGGAAGGATGGGAGTGGAAGGGAAGGATGGAAGAGGAAAGGAAGGATGGGAGTGGAAGGGAAGGATGGAAGAGGAAAGGAAGGATGGGAGTGGAAGGGAAGGATGGAAGAGGAAAGGAAGGATGGAAGTGGAAGGGAAGGAGGGAAGAGAAAGGGAAGGAAGAAAGTGGAAAGGAAGGATGGAAGAGGAAGGATGGAAGTGGAAGGGAAGGATGGAAGAGGAAAGGAAGGATGGGAGAGGAAGGGAAGGAAGAAAGTGGAAGGGAAGGATGGAAGAGGAAAGGAAGGATGGAAGTGGAAGGGAAGGATGATCGCAGGAGGTACCAGCAGCCCCTGAAGATCGAGGGAGCACTAATGAAGAGAAGAAATACGTCAGGAGCCAAAGTCGAAAAGCATCAGAGCCCACAGCTGCAGGCTGGGGACCTGCTTTGTTTTGAAAAGCTGTCCACATCCACTGGCTTGATTAAGAAGTATTAATTAGCCAAGCAGAGAGCAGCAGTGAACACCCTGACCAAGGTGAGGCCATTGTCTACAAAAGAGCAAAAAACGATGTGAATGCTTGGGGGAAAAGGGGATAAGAGCTGGAAACCAATACGGATCCACCCCACGGCACTTATGCCTCTTCCTCCTCTTCCTCTCACCCAATACTTAAGGAAACCTTGGAAAACTGGTCTCTTTTTCTTCCCTCTGGCAGACTGTGTTTCCTCGTTATTCACAGTGACTGTAATTGTATTATTTCCATAACAACAGACTGCGAGATCAGAGAGCTGCACATGAGGGGCTGAAAAAGGAAATCAGCCACGTAGGAGGACTTAATTTCTCCATATTTGTGTTTGCTGAATGGGACCTGGGGAGAAGCAAGATCCAAACTATGCCACGAAAAGTCACTGGGGTGACACCAGCTGAGACTCCAGCTCATGCTCACAAAGACCAAGGAGTGGGACAATGTGCAGCCTCTCTACAGCTGATGTCAGGGCTGGAGGAGATGGACTCTGCTATAAACAAACCCTGCTCTTTATCAATCCCTAAAAAACCCCACATGCTTTGATTTGTGTCACAGTGAAGTCCTTTGCAAGAGGTGGAGCGGGTCAGCATCTCCCCAAAAAGCAGGAAAGAGGCTCTTTCCCTGGCGTGGCAGGGCAGGATTTGTGGTGGGAGCAGACGGGGAGAGCGACAGCCCCTGAGCAGGAGAGGCCACCCCAGCTCCATGGGTTGCACAACATCAATGCTCTTGAAGGGAATGGCAAGTGACAGGAGAGGATGTCACCTCACAGAGAAAAAGGGGCCTCAGTCTTCGCACGCTCACATTTTGCCCCTCTGAAACCACTTTCCATCGGGGGAGAAGGGGAGAGGGAGGAAAACAACCCCCAGAAGAGGCAGGGAGCACTAATGAAGGGACAACATGCCAAGAGCTGAGCTAAAAAGCATCAGAGTTCACAGCCAGAGGGTGTGGAGCTATTTTGCTCTGAAAAGCTGTCCACCTCCGCTGGAGAGAGCAGGAACAGTTGTCACTGTCTCCACGAGCACAGACGGGAGGCACCGAGGGCGATCTCCTGCCTCGGCCGCAGTCACGCAGGACAGACACGTGGGAAGCACAGACCACGCTGGCTGTGTCCTCCCTTCACCTCAACTCTCAACGTGCTCAGAAAGAATCACAGAACTGGGTTGGAAAGGACCTTAAAGATCTCCCAAAACCTGCAGGGACACCATCCACTAGACCAAGGTGCGCCAAGCCTGGCCAGCCTGGTCTTGGCCACTTCCAGCGATCCAGAGGCAGCCACAGCTTCTCTGGGCACCCTGTGCCAGGGCCTCCTCATGCTGACAGGGAAGAATTTCTTCATGATATCCGGAGAGAACACCCCAAGGAAGGCCAGGCAGAGCAGCCAGGCTGACAAGGTGTCACTCAACCAAGTGTGAATCTCCTCCTAAAAGAATCTCCTCCTAAAAACAGGAGATTGTGGCAGCAAACGCTCCCGGCCCTGGTGCCACCACGTGATATCAGCATCCACGCAGCAGGAATTTGGCTCACAGGGCACACTGGGACTTCAAGAGGCCAGCAGAGAGCCAAGGATTGCTCATAGGTGAGCCAGGAGTAGCTGTAGGTTAGTAGTTAATAGCAGTGTTAGATTAATGGTTGGACTCGCTCTTAAGGGCCTTTTCCAACCTAAAGGATTCCACGATTCCTGCACCAGGCTGTAGCTGTAGTTCACACTTCTGTGGAAGCAGAACAGACCATTTTTCATCCTGCTGCATTCCCAGTCGGAGTTTTCCCCAGCAAATACCAAACAGCCACAATTAGCTTGAAAAGAAAAATGTCTTTAAGACGCGTCCGGTCAGAGCGATGACCGACTGTTTTGTGGCTTTCATTTAGGGACTGGGGAAGGGGGAGGAGGGGGTGAGGGGTGTTTTTAATAGCTCATTAGCCAGCTTTCTCAAGCAGTCATTAAAATCTGCTAATTATCCCATGGTCTGAGAAAGAAGAAGAAAATCTCTCCCTCCGGATTATTGCGGCGCTGGTGAAAAATCTTCGAGGCCAACAAGTTGGCACTTTCAAACTTGGAAAATAAACTCCAGGAATTCAATTTCTTACTGGGATTTTCACTGCAGCATTTCTGCCTGGCAAATGCTTCCTCGGGGGTCAGAGATGAATGGGCTTCCCAAGCAGCTGCACCCAAAACAGGTGGGTTTAAGATGGGTTTAAGGTTTAGGGGCTCCTGACCTTTGTGTCAGAGTCCAAGGTGGGTCTGGAAGAGCAGATAAAAGGGCAGGGACTGTGATAGACCTCGGCAACAATTTCATGGCACCAGCAGTGTCACGGCCCATCTGAGCTGTGCTTCAGGAGATCCTCATCCCAGGGGGTTGATTCAGGGGTGCTGTCCCAGGAGGATCCAAAAAGATGGATACCCTGCCCTCCTGCTCTGTAGGCCACAGAGAGTTTGGCAATCCTGGGCAATCCATAACCTTGTGTTAGTGCTTCCCAGCCCGGACACAGCTCAGCCCTCTCCTGCAGAGCTCGAGGCAGTATTGACCTGTGCAGAGACAGAGCAATCCAGGCTCCTTGGGAATATCGGCGCAGAGCCTCTTGAAGGATGGCTCTGAGGCCTCGTTCTAAATCAAATTAGTCATTCAATAGATCTCCATCACATGAAGGATTTCCCTTTGAGCTCTGTGTCGTTTATACAAGTCCATAGCTTAAGGCTCAAGGCACTTCAGTGAGACAAGATGAGCATCAGGAAGCTCATTCCAACAAGGACCTCATCCTCTGCCCTGGATTTTGGATCATCAGGAGGCCCAGTGAGGAGCAGGAGTAAATGACAGCCCCTGGTGAACGTTTTGCCTCATTACCTTACACCCACAGACAGCTCTGAATGCTCATTTTGAAGGTTGAAACCTATTTTCCAGCAGTTTCAGTGCCATGGTAGGAGAGACAGAAAATGGGAGCTGCTACTGGCCAAGGAATCCCCCTATGGATTTACAGGATGGAGTTGAGAGCAACCTATGGGGGCTGTAGGACCACAAGGAATCAGACTGGAGCCACAGAAGCAGAGTAGAGAGTGTTTGCCGGGTTGTTAAAATCTTTCACAAGGATAAACTGAGCCAGCAAAGATTATTCATCACCAAAAAAAATGGTGTATTGACTCAGACTCCCCAAAGAGAAAGGCATTAAAAACAGCAAGCAAATAAAAACATTACTCCTGAAAAAAAAATAACTTAGGATTTTGTACTGGGGAAAATGAGCTGCAAATCCACAGACAGCTGGGGAATTCAGGTAAACAGAACCAAAGCAGGGTCCTGCTGAGGAACTTGGCTGGAAGAGAGAGGCTGGGATTTCCCAGCTCAGCTCTGAAGGAAATTTCTCCGGGTTCTTTTATGAAGAGAAGTCACTGATTGCTCCCACAACCAAGGACTCCCTCCCCACATCCTCCACAGCCTCCCTGTGCTGCACTGAAGCAGAGAAGGAACAAGAACCATCTCACAACAGCTCTCTGCAGCACCCAGGAGTGCCACTGAATGGCCCAAATCAGGGAACCTGAGGCCGTGGCGGGGGGGGGGTGTGGATCCAGAGCTCACCTCACACCTGAGCACTCCCTCACAGGCAAGGAATCCGGGCAAAATTAATCACAAACTCATTTAGGTTGGAAAAAGCCTCTGAGGCCATCAATTCTGACCATGAACTCGGCACTGCCAAGGCCATCCCTAACCCACGTCCCCAAATTCCCCCAGGAATGGGGAGTCCACCACTGCCCTGGGCAGCCTGTTCCAGTGCTTCAAACCCTTCGGGTGAAGACATTTTCCCAAATATCCAACCTAAACCTCCCCTGGCACAGCTTGAGGCCAGGAGGAGAAAACAGCTTTGATGCTGCTGCAGAAGGAAACAAGATCTGCAGGGAGCAGGGACCTGGTGGAGATTTAACTGGAAAACAGAATATCCCAGGGAAAAAAACAGGGAGAAGGATGGAGGGACAGCAGGAGCACTGTGAGGGTGCCTAAACATGGGTGCTGATGTGGGTGAGTCTGGTTTCGTGTAAATATTCTTATCCAAGATTTATCCTGGAAGATAATTCCACCTCCTTCATTAATGCCTGTGACCAACTCAGCAGACTTCTGAAACATGGATAACTCAGAAGAGTTCTTGTAGGTTTATGGACTTTCTAAAAGGGGTTGGTAAGAGGAGGAAGGGAGAGGACTTGTTGAATTGCCTCTCTCTTTTTTTAAATACTCAAACAACCTGCAGGCTGAGAAAACAATAAAAAAATTACAGGCTCCATTAAGATACTTAGAAAAAAATCACTGCCTCTGGATTGCTGAAGCTTGCCAATTTTCTGCCAGTCTCACTGTATTTGTTCTAGTCTGGGAAAGAAAGGAAGAGAAAGGGAGAAAAAAAAAGAAAAAGACTAATAATAGAAGAAAAACAACTGCGTGAAACACACTGAAATAACATGAGCTGCTCTGATTGCATTTCCCGACAGACAGCCCTGGGATTGTGAGCTGCAAAAAGGGAGAAGAAAGTAACGCAAAGGTGTGGTCAAAGTGATACAAATACACACCTCACACACACGTGAATTGACAAATAAATAAATCCTGGGACTTGAGGGAGAATGATTTCCCTCTTCCAGAGCGAAGGTTGACACCTGGGAAGGAGCTGAGATTTCCTCCCCGTTCACAGCTGCTCCTTCCAAAGTCCTCATCCCTACACCAGCCCCTACATCCCAGCGCCAGCTGTTGCTGAGGTCCTGCCTTAGGGGTTGGTGTGGAAAAAGTCTCCCTCAGCATCACATTTTCTGGTAGAACACCCTCAAGGGACTTCCTTGGGGATGCTCTTCTGCAACCCGGTGCTGGTGGGTCTCCCTTGTTTGTCGGAGATGGGACATCCTGTCCCAAATTCCATCATCGTGCCACAGCCCAGGGAACTGCCACCCATCCCAAAAGGCACTGATCTGCCCTAAATGCAGTCCAGGGAGCTGTGACAAGGCTGATCAAGGTCATGGCAAACCTTTGCTCGTGAAGAGGGATTAGCAAGAACTCTCAGACTGCGCATTTCAGGGAGGAGATGAATGTGAGGAGGGATGATAAAGGTATATTAGAAAATGATAGAGAGATCTTTTGTTCTTTCTGCCTCATAACACAAGAAAAAGGACAATCTCACAAGGAAAAAAAGAATGGAATTTAAAATGTCCAGATACAAAGCTGATAGAAGGAACTGGTTTTTCCCCTGTGCTGTAACATCACGGGAATTTCTGCGGCAAAAAGCCCGCTGAGCAAAAGGAAGAAGTTCACGTATTTATGCAGCCAAAAACAAGAAGCACTGCTGGGGAAAATACCTGCCAACCATCAACTTGTGTGCCTGTCAGCACCGAGCAAGCCCAGGATGCTCTCAGGAGCCAGCAAAGGGAACTTCTTCAGCCTTTGACAAGACTGAGCTGCCCTCCTCAACTTCATGGCAAAGCCAATCCGGGTTGTCCAGACCCACAGGAGCACTCTCTACAACTTCCTGAAAGGTGGTTGTAGTCAGGTGGGGGTTGGTCTCTTTCACCAGACAGCAACTGACAGAACGAGAGGACACACTCTCAAGCTGCATCAAGGGAAACATAGGTTGGATATTAGAAAAAAATTTTTTTACAGAAAGGGTGATAAAGTACTGGAATGGACTGCCTGGGGAGGTGGTGGAGTCACCATCCCTGGATGTGTTTAAAAAAAGACTGGATATGGCACTTGATGCCATGATCTAGTTGATGTGCTAGGGCACGGGTTGGACTCAGTGATCTTGAAGGTCTCTTCCAACCCAGACATTCTGTGAATTCTGTGAATTCTGTGAACTGCTGGTGGTGCCCACCTGGCTGGTGGCTCCCAGGGAGCCGTGCTGGGAGCTGGGATTCATGTTTGCCATTCCCTGCTGGTTATTTCTCTTCCACTCCTGCCCAGAGGTGGCTGGAGATCACCACAGCTCAAACCCTTCAAATCCCACCACAAGCCAGAGCTGAACCTCCCCCGCCTGCAGCCTCCAGCTCCTGCTCCTTCCAGCCCCATCTCCCCGACCCCACTCACCCCGCAGCTGTAAGGAAACCTCCAACCCAACACCGAGGACAAACCTCAGGCAGGATTTCTCCTCTCCATCCTGGAGAGCTGCTCGTGGAAGTCGGAGAGGCTGCGCCAGCTGGGACAGCGCTGGCAGCAGCAGCCTGCGGGCACACGGAGATGTCAGCAGTGATGGAAAAACAGCAGAACAGCTCTGGCTGTGGAGAAGGAGAGGGCAGCTCTGATAAATCCTGCTTTCCCCCCTCAGCAGCTTGCCCAGCTCCCAGCACTGTCTGGACATGGGGACTGAGACTGAAATTAAACACTCAGGGACTGGGATGAGGGAGGTAAATCAGCACCAGCATCCAGGGGTGGCTCAGAGCCTCCTCCAGAGCCTGGCGCTGATCCCACACGGATGAGCAGGGTCTGTTCTCTATAGGGGCACCTCTCATCCCATAAGTGAGCCCTGCTTGTCGCAGGGGTGGGGATGCCACATCACCCCACAGACATCTCCCCCTGCCACGGGAAGCTGGTGCTCAGACATCCCACCCGGCCTTGCTCTGGCCTTCTCTACGCAAAAATTACAGCTGCAGTGTGAGGTCCCCCTTCCCACCGTGCTGCCAAGGAGGACTGGCAGTGAGAAAAGAGCAGGGGGCTCTGCTGGATCCCCAAACACCTCTGGGATGCACATCCCTGCAAAAAACCCACACAGGCAGAGGGCAGAGGGGGATGAGCAGCAGAGAAAATGAGTCAACATGACAGCAGCAAGCTCCTGGGGAGCTGCACCCCGCAGTTCCCCCAAAACCTGTGCCAAACGTGAAAAAATCTCACTGCAGTTCTTCCCCCCAAAAGCCTCTCCTTCTGCCCTGTGCTCACCCCCAAATGCAAAAAGCCAGATTTCCCTCTTTTTTCTTTCATTTCTCCCACACACAAGCAAACAAACAGCTTGATGCCAGAGGGACAAGACCACAGATTTTCCCAGCAAAGTCCCTCCCAGTGAGGGTCCAACCTGCGCCACTGGAGCGCTGGGGAAAAAGGAGAAGAGCAAAGCTCTAGGGGAGCAGAGGTGTGCCAGGGATGGGGGAAGGCCTGGAATTCCTTGAATGTAACACAGAAAATCGCATATGCATGAGCCTGAGTGAGACATCCCCAGGCAGCACCTCCCAGCCTGGCAGTGGTTCAGGTGTCCCCTCGATTCTGGTCCTGGCATCCAAGTCTCCACCGTGGATTGGGGTTTTTTTTACTCTTTTTCCTTTCCTTTCCTCTCTCCATTTCTGGAGAGCCTCACGCTATGCTGGCAGCCTGCCATGCTCACGTCTGCCTCCCACTTCACCCCCATCTGCCATTGTTTCCAATCAGTTTAGGAAACAGCACTGAGAACAATTAGAAAAAGATAACGAGGAAGAATTACATAATTACAGGCCACCGCATCCAAAGCGTTTTCCCAGTCTGAGCTCTGCCTGAGGGAGGGAGGGAGAGAGAGGGGCTTAATCACACTCTGTCTTCGCCTTAACTTGACTGTCTCACCATCATCATCATCATCATGGTGGTACCTGGAGAGAGGTCCCTCCTGCACCAGGACACTGCAAGCTGCCACAAGAAAGGGTTTCTCCCAAAAAGCTGTCTGGGCTTGCGAGGAGGGGATATCTTTCTTCCTCCCGTGCCTTATCTGTCTGGGGGAGGTTTCAGCCCTGCCCAGCTGTCTCCCTGGATCTCGTCGGAGCAGCAGACTTCACCGGCGGCAAGAAGAAAGATGCTCAAGGAATTAATCTGCTCTCGAGGTCCCCAGTGAGGCTTATGCAATATTCCCCAGCTAAGCCGGGCTCTGATGTGCCAGCAGGAAGATCATGAACTGCCAGTAAGACACCAAGGGCAGCTCCACGCACTGGGACAAAGCTGTGCCCATGGTGCGAGCACCACCCCAAACCCCCTGATCCCTTGAGAGGCTACCTAGAAACAGAGACTAGACAGGAGTGAGGGAATAAAGGTCGGGATTTATTTGAAAGGCCTTCAGAGGTGCCCCCTGGGGAGCCAGAGGCTGCACCCAAAAATGGACCCCGAGATGGACGAGTCACGAGTTCTTCCCACTTTTATAGGTTTGGTTCATTTGCATATCAGCATAAATTTGCCAATTAAAACTTCAGCTAATGATGTAATTTCTTCAATTTCCCCACCTCTCTAAGGGCCCTAATTTACACCTTTGGGCCCAGGACAATCTGAGAGTTCTGGAACAGTGAGCTCAGAGAGGCTTTGTTGTGTCTGTCTGGCCTGGGAGAGCAGCGACTGAGCTCCAGGAAACTCCAGAGTCACACCCTGGGCAACGCAGGGTTGGAAAAATGTAAAAGGTACAACCTAAGGCATCACCCCATCCCTCCGAGCCCTCCCGATCAAACCCATTCCTCCAAGGACGTTTTGCTCCAAGGAAATCTCATTGTGTGGCTGCAGCCAACCCTGGTTACACACCCGAGCTCTCCTCCACCCCTCCCGCCCAAGTCCTGCTCGGCATTTCACCTGTGTGGCCCAGGCTGCTCATTTTTCCAGTATTTTCCCAATTACCCGCCGTGACACCGGAGCTCGGGTCCCCCCCGGTGCCTGGGAGGTGACACCGGGCCTGCCAGCGCTGAGAGGCTGCTGTTTGCCTGGCTAAACACCTGCCTAATTCCCCTTCTCCGATTCCCCTGCCCTGCCCACACAACAGGTTCACCACCTGCCGCCTCCGCATCAGAGCTACCAGGGAACAGAGCGCCAGGAAAGGAGAGGTTTTCCCAGGGGAGCACTGTCTTGGAGGCTTTTCTGCGGAGGATTTCGAAGCCATTCTCCTGTCCTCGTGCAGATGGAGGCAGGGGCTGCTGTGTGAACTGATATTTGATCTGGCTTCAGAGCGGCTCTGAGCTCAGTGTATCCTCCTTGCCACGCTGGGGCTGATTTGCTGCTCAGACGTTATTTTTGGAAGCAAAAAAAAAAGCATCTTCGAAGTTAAGCATCCACTTCTTTGGCCTGAAGTGACTCTTAATGAACATCAGAGTAATTAAAAATCTCCCGAAAGCACGGGAACTGGGAAATGCCTTTGATAGCTGCTCTGAGGACGGAGGCTCTCTCATCCTGACTCGGCGTGTCACAGATGTTAACTGTGAATTCCCCTTCATTCTTTAACCTCCTGAGCTCAGCAGTTCCACCATCACCACGTCCTTCCTGATCGAGGTGTAATTCAGAGCTTTTGAAATTAAACCCCTTTCATGACACCTTTGATTGAGACGTTCCTGCAGAAGGACTCCGGGGCTTCTCTGGTCCCTTTTAAGATGCCATGAAAGAGAGAAGCTGTCCAAGCTTTGAGGGAGGGCTTGAAATTTGAAAATCCGAGAAATAACACACAACGTGGGGACGTACCGGAGTTCCTACAAGCTTGGAGCAAAAGGGCTGGGCTTTTTGGAGGTTTCTTCTCCAATTCTGGCTGCTGGGTGTTCCCCACCTTATCATCAGGTCTTGCTGGGCAAGCAAAGCATTGAGAGATCCTTGTCCAAAAATACCCATTTTGTCATTTAATATAAGTCAGTGCAGCCCAGGCTTGGGGAATTACACAGATAAATGATGTAATCATTTCCAAATTAACTCCTCTGAGATCCATCATCACAGGGAGCGTTCAGACCTGGATTCACATCACATAATTTTAAGGTGATTTAGGAAACCAGTCCCTGCTGCTGCAGCAGGCGGTGAGAGGGAGAAGGCACCTTTGGAGAGCAGCTCAGATTTTAAGGTGATTTAGGAGAAGGCTCCTTTGGAGAGCAGCTCAGATCCAAGGCAGGGATGCACATGGATGCAGTAATGGCTCAGTGGAGTTTGTGGAAGGTTCTGGTGGAGGCGTCCTTGCCCATGGCAGGGGGTTGAGACCTGATGGTCTTTAAGGTCCTTTCCAAAGCATTCTGGGGTTCCATGAAGCCCAAGGGAGGCCTGGCAGCTCACTGAGGCTGGGTCTGTGTTACCTGAGGGTGCAGTTCTCAACCCCAAATACATAAAATAAACCACAAATGGTCAGGGATTGCAGTGTCCTAACTGAGAGGGGACCGGTGCTGCTGAGGAAGTCTGGACAACGATGCAACACTGAGTAGAATTACCAGAGTTTCCATATATTTTAGCAAGTCCCTGGAGGGTTACCTTGGATTTCATAACTCCTGCTGCCATTTAGGTTGGAAAAGCCCTCCAGGATCATCAAGTCAAACTGTTCCGCCAGCACTGCCAAGGCCACCACTGACCCATGTCCCCAAGTGCCACATCCATACAGCTTTTAAATCCCTCCAGGAATGGTGATTCCAGCACTTCCCAGGGCTGAACAACCCCTTCAGTGAAGAAATTTTCCCCAATATCCAATCTAAACCTCCCCTGGCAAAACTTGAGGTCATTTCCTCTTGTCCTGTCCCTTGTTCCCTGCGAAGAGAGCCCAACCCTCACCCGGTTCCACCCTCCAGGGAGTTGTGGAGGAAAACCTTTGGAGCTTTTAGAACAGGACCAAAAAGCCACCCCAGGTTTAGGGATTCCCAGGCCTGCTCTGGATGCAATAAAACACTGAAATAACTCCTGCATTCAATATAGTGAAATAATACATAACAGTACAGTCTCATATCATCAATGAATCCTGCAGGGAGGAGTTCCATGCAGAATTTGAAGAGATGGACTTGGAAAGAGCCAGGGGAATTCCCAGGGAAGGGACAAAAGCAGCAACACACAGCAAGGGAGGAGCCTGTGCTTATGTAGATGCTTCTGTGCTTCAGAAGAAAACACAAAAACAAAGCAGGAGGTTGGTAAAAAATGAAAAATTCCACATCTGAAAGCACGGCTGAATGATCTTGGAGGAAAATTCTCCTCAAAGCTTTGCAGGGGTCCTCGATGGCCCTTCACCACAGCTGCATAATGACACCACCACCGGGGAGGGGCTGCTTTGCATCCACTTGAGCGAAATGAAAGCTCCTCTCCCAAGGTGGGGAGCCCAGGCAGGGCTGGGGAGGGAGGAGGGGGTCCCTCTTTTGTCTCTCAGAACCACTCCTTGTGGCCCTGGCTTGGTTTCCCATTTTCAGATGGTGGCTTCCCATCACTGCCACCGTTCCCAAGAGGAGTGAGGTGATGGAGAAGAGCCATTACCGAGATGAACGCCCCAGGGGAGGACCCCGGTGGTGCAGAGCCCTTCGGAGGCTCAGAGCATCCCAGCTGGCTGCCTTTGGGAGCAGGGGTTCCCTGGGATATTCTCCCCTGCTCCCACAACATTGTGAGACCTCCAGGGTCCGTCCAGACCCCGCTTTGCAGGATCCCTACAAGTGGGGAGGGTCTCCCACCCTCACAGCCCTCCCTGGGCCGAGCAGCTCCTCTCGGTCCCTTCCTGGTCCCCAGAGCCCACCCGCACCACCTCACCCCAGGAGAGCAGATCTCCAACAAAACAACAGCAGAAAAAAGAAGAAGCGTTGAGGGCGGGAGAGGAGGGAAAAGTGGTTTCAAAACCTGGACACATCAAGAGACTGTTTCCATGGCAACCTCTTGTTCCTACAGCAGCTCAAGCCTGTTCTAATCAGTGGTAGCATTTACCAATAAACTCTGCTGGGGTCTGCACTCTCTTCCCAAGTGCCTGCACTGGAATGGGTGGGGTCCCCACGCATTCCCAGAGGCAGGGAACACCTTTGGGAAATGATGCTGATGGTTTTCTCCATGGTGCCAGGAGCCAAAGTGCCCTGATAGCTACCCCACGGCAGGGGTGGGGCACCAGGGATGCTCCAGGTGCATACACCTCTGAAACCATCCTCATTTCCACTCCTCCTCCCGGAAAATCTCAACCCAAGCAGCTTCACAGCCTCCTCAACCAAGTTTAGCCCTTGGTGGTTTGCAAAGTTGCCCCAAAAGCTTTGAGGTGCCAGTGTTGCCTGTAGGGACCAAACCAGGATGGAGGCAGGAGTGGTGGAAAAGATCCAAAGGGAGCTGCTGTGGGGGAGGACACAGGGACACACTGTGCTCGTGGAGGTGGCACGTGGAGGAGGTGAACAGCTCAGTCCTCAACAGCAGACACGGGGAGTCTTGGTTTTGGTTGTTCCCACTGGTCTGGTTCAAGCACACTTCATCCTTTCCCACCTGCAGCCTGCGAGGTGCCAAATCCCAAGGTGACACCTCATGGCAGTTTCCATGTTTGTGTCATTTCCAAGGAGTCCGAGAAGAAAATTATGAAATTCAGCCCTGGTTCAACTCCAGAACAGCAGGTCTGGGTTAGAGGGCTCAAATCAACCCTCAAGCAGAGTTCACCTCAATTCCCCCAGGATTTCACAGTGAAAATTTAAACAGTAAGACCCAAGTGGTTCAAAATTCCTTAATGCCCTTGGCCTCTGCAAAAAAAAAACCCTCAAGCAGAAAGTGTCAAAATCCTCAGTTAAAAATCTTCGTCCTCACTCTTCAAACAGCATCTGTCACTTCGGAGTCTGAGTCAAAACTGGACAAAGACGTTGACTCATCATAAATCAACACAGGGCAAGCATTACCCACAGCAAAATAGTTCTCAACAGCTCTGAGAAGTTTGAGAAGTTTCTTCATAATACTGCAGTATTAAAGATGTTGATATTTTACTTTGGAAGGAATTTTTAGTCGATTTTTTTCAAATGACAAAAATCAGAAGGTGTCAAAGCGAGAAGGAAAATATTTCATGAAGCTTCAAATATTTAATAAGGCTCTGTGTTAAAGCAGTGCATGCTCTTGCTGTTTTTTAAATGCCTTCATTTTAACAGAAAACTGGGAAAAAAGAGCAGTTTAGGTCAACCAGAAGATTTTCCATGTGTTTTTGCTTTGAGCCACTGAACCTAAAATCAATTATTTGTACATGTTTAGCCCTGATCCATGACTAGGACTCATCCAGTAATTCAAATAAACACAAATTGACAGTAATCTCGTTTTGCTGGGGTTTGCTCTCTGCAGATGTTCTAATGGACCAGTTTGCTTTCTGCAGATGGACCAGTTGAGCACCAGGGAATTTTTCGAGTATAAATGTGGTGCAATTTTCAGGGAATGCCTCTGGAGAGAGAATTTTGAACACATTTACCTGCTTTTCTGCCTACAACAGAGCACAGAAACAAGCGGTCTGTGGCATCAGACCACCAAATTTCACGGGGTTGAGGTAAGAGCCTGACAATGCTCCCTGCTTTTTCCAGCAGGCATCACCCCACGGACCTGAAGCAAAAAAAAATTCTTCGCACAACACCTGCCAAACCACGAACCTCCTGCCTCAGGGCATCCCAGGCGCTCAAGGTCTGCACAAAACAAAATTTGGGGGAGAAAAATAACCCACAGCAGGCATTAAATACAGGAGCAGCACAGAAACCATCCCAGGAATGCCTCTCCCCATGGCAAGCTCTGTCCCCGATGCCTCTGTGCACCTCCACTCCAGCTGGAGCTCGCTGCAAACATTTCAAAGGCTGGATGTCTCTGGGGACCCCTCGGCCGAGCGGCTGAACACCAGCCAAGGTTAACAAATCAGAGTGAAATGTCACGGCTTAGCCCTTCCTTCCTTCCCTGGCACCCTCCAGAGCGTGGATTCAAGCTCCACAAGCCACAGGGTGTTGCTGTGTTTGTTTTTTCTTGCAGGGAGCTGTTCCCATCTAATGCTTTGCCTGACAGCTGCTGTGATTAATGGGTGACGTGCCAAAAGCCACAGACTATTATTATTATTATTATTATGGCAACGTTTTGAGGTCGGAACCAAGAGCGGGGTCCCATTGTGCCAGGCATTGCACACTGCTGGAAGAGGTCCCTGACTGAGAAAACCTCCATCTAAATAGGAATTCCTGGGAACAGGCAAAAAACAAAGCACAAAATTCGAAGTGGTGTGGGGTTTTTCTACAGTTTCATGCACCAGGCAAGCAGTGGAAGAGAATTACTGTTCCCCACCACCCTGATACCCAACATGCTGGGGATTAATTAATGTTCGTGCATAATCAGAGTGCATGCATGGCTACAAAGGTTTGAGGTTACTGGGTTAGGTTACATCTGCAAGGTTAGACTAGCACATCCGTGAGGAAAAAAAAACAACAAAATCCCAGGCAAAAGCAAGTTAAAAACCCCAAAATATTGTTAGTAAACATTAGAAAACCATGCCTTGAGTGCAAATTTCCTGTTCCATCCCAGAGAGCTCGACATTCCCTCTTTACCACATGCATGTTATCAGAACTGCCTCCTGTTCTAGAAGGGTGAAGCTAAACACCAGGAGAAGGATTTGGCCAAGGTTTTGGAGCACTTGGGTGGCAGTGGCACAGAGGAAACCCTGAAATCACAACAGCTTGTCCAGTGTGTTGTTAACTGGATCCCACGCCCAGCCCTGGAAGATCCTGCATCCCTCATTTCCCTGCCCCACGGACTTTATTGGAAACCTTCTGGCCTCCCAGGTGGAGAATACAGGTTCTGCTTGATTTCTGTCAGCTGGTGAGAAACGGAGGTTCAGGCACTCAGAGGAAATATCTGGTGTCCCACAGTCACGCAGATGAATTCCCAAATTCAGTCAGTTGTAAAACAGGGGTGAGTAATATTCTGTCTCCAGCTTTCTGTCTGCCTTTGAGCTCGGGTTTCATTCCATCCCCAGTAAGACACTGATGCTCAGAGGGAGAGGAAACAACAACTAAAAGGATAAAAAAAACCACAGGAGTAGAAGCACGGACATAAATTATTATTTAAAAGCTGCAGTTACCTACAAGCTGTAAGTTCTTTATCACTCTGCAGTATTTAATTTTCAGGTTTTTTACAGGTTTGTGTCCAGGGGCTGAAATCTGAACCCTGCCTACATCCACTTCTCAGCACTATTCCAGAACTGGTGGATTTTTCAAGTCTTCATGGACACCTGTGTTGCCAGCACTGGGAAACAAAAAAAAAGACCCAAAACCAGGCTACCAACCAGAGACTCTTTTTTAGCTGGACCCAGACTGGGCAGAAAGAGACCTAAGGACATGACAGATCAGTTTTAGGGCTTTTCCTGCTTTCCCCTCGAAGGAAACCACGTGGTGGAAGTGGAAGAAAGATGTTTTCCCCTCTGGATCCTCGAATCATTCGTGGCAAACACGTGCCCCTTTTCCTGCTCTCCCAGCCTTGAGCCTCCCCTGCCAAGGTATGGACCAGTGACCTCCTGTTCTCTGCCACCCTCCTCTGCCCTTCCCACCTCCCAGTGTCCCAGCCCTGGCTCTGGATCTCAGCTCTGCTACCCAAGTGGAGGCCTGAGACCTCACACAACCCTCTCGTGTCATCTCCTCTGCTCCCAGGTGTTGGATTCTTCTTTCTTTGGTTCTGTCTGGTTCTTTTACTCAGAGCCCAGATCAAGACACAGGAGACGCTGTTTCTTCTCTAGATTTGGGTGTTTATTATTTCTTATCTAANATCTGTACTTGTCAGCTCTGAGAGATTAAAACTCTCAAAACCCAGGGTTCCAACACCCAGGGGCAAATTTTGTTGTCACTTGTAAGGTGAGGGCACAGTCAGATCCAGAGTAAACCCTTTTCCAAGGGTTATTCCAGCCTCACAAAAAGGAAAAAGAACTGAGAAGAGTGGGAGGGGAAAGTACTCCTGGAAAGGCCTCGTGCAGCACACGAACAACTGGGATGTTGTTATGGAATAAATCCTCCATTATCACACAGCACAGTGTGGGTTTTCTATATGGAGTAAGAGCCACCTCCACTTCAAAACAGAATAAATAAGTAAATAAGAGTAAATAACCCAGGAAAGCTGCCTTGGATCCTGGTGGGATATTGCATTTGTCCAGGCCTGTCAAACCACGCACGCTCGACTCCGCATCGGAAGTTCCATTACGATACACAACAGCCAGCTTGGGAGAGAAAGGAAGTTGTGCCCCAATAAAACCCAATTTGCCTCCTTTTTGCAGCGCTGTCTCTGAACTAACCAGCCTGAAACTGCCTGAAAACAATCTGACATGTAATTTATACCATGGTGGAGGAAAATAATTTCCCTTAAAGATGAGAGGTCATCAAGTGAATCGGAAAACAATCACACCTGTGCAAGACAAGTTTAATGTAACAGTTCTGGGAGAATGAAATCAGTAATTCTCCCTTATATAATTTCATTTAAAAAAACCAAAAAAAAACAAAAACCAAAATAAAACACAAATCCACCACAACTCCCTGCAGTGCTGATGGAATCGATCAAATCCCTCCTCCATGGACAGTTATGAACTGTCCCTTGTTTGTGCAAAGGACAAATCAAACGAGAGCCGGGGCTTTGCAAGTGCTGCTGAGCTTTTCCATGCTCATGAAAAAGTCATCGTGTTTATCTCCGCAGAAGAAAAACAAATCTCTCCTTAGGAAAAAAAAAATTAAAAAAGAAGGAGGCTTGAAGGCAAGAGCTACATGGCACACCAGAGGAGAGGGGGAAAGGCACGGAGGATCCCCAGCAGAACCTTAGCCAGAAACAGCCCCTGGAAATCCTTTCCCTTTATTACAGAGCGTTAAAAGAAAATGAAAACCAACAAGAAGCAGGGATGGTTTTATCAAACCTCCACAAAAGTTGAACTGCTCCTGGGAGCCTCTTTTTTTTCCTCCCTGTCCTGGGGAATTCANGAGGCTTGAAGGCAAGAGCTACATGGCACACCAGAGGAGAGGGGGAAAGGCACGGAGGATCCCCAGCAGAACCTTAGCCAGAAACAGCCCCTGGAAATCCTTTCCCTTTATTACAGAGCGTTAAAAGAAAATGAAAACCAACAAAAAGCAGGGATGGTTTTATCAAGCCTCCACAAAAGTTGAACTGTTCCTGGGAGCCTCTTTTTTTTTTCCCTCCCTGTCCTGGGGAATTCAGCAGCAACAGAAAAGAAGATTTCTCCTGTGTACACCACCCATAATTCCATTGTCGGATTTGATGTTTCCAAAGGAGGCTTCAATCCCCATGAATAAAAGCAGGTGTTTGGAAGAGATTATTCACCTGCCAGGTCACCCAGACAGGAGGGAGCTGCTGGCTCGCAGCAGGTCTGTGATAGGACAGACTTTACCCCTCCAAGTCCAGATCCAAGCAGAGACATCAGCAACGAATTCCCCTCAAGTGCTGAGAGGAGAGAAGTCATCTCCAGCTCTTCCTTCTCTTTGTGTCCTCCTCACATCAGGAGCTTTAACCACAGCCTGGGCTGTCCATTTCTCCCAGGACTGATATGGTTTTGCTTTTTCTGAAAAAGCAAAGTAGTTTGACTTAAGAGGGAGCTTTCTTTACTTGTTCCAAAGGCAAGGAAGGGTCCATCCCATGGTTATTGGACTCTCCTCCCACGTAAATCCGAGGCTGTTTGTTGCCTGCTCCAAGCCTCCTTCACATTCTCCCTGCTGCTTGACTTTCCCCCAGTTACCTGTGCTGCAGACCTTGGGAAGAGAGCAGTGATAACCTTGGAGATAACTCTAGGCTTTCCTTCTACTGGGAGGAGAGAAAATAGCCTTAAATAAAAATGTAAATTTAAAGTAGAAGGAGAACAAGAGGTGATAACAACAGCCAGGTCCTGCTGTCAAATAGCTCAGTGTAGTGTTTACCCTTCATATAAAGCTGTGAAACAGTCAAGGGCTTTTTTATCCTGAAAAGAGCCAGCAAGGAGTCCAGCTCAGCCTCTCTATTTTGCAGGTGCTCTCCAAAACACAACTGATGGAAACAACTAATTAAAAGCACACTCCTGCCTTCCCAGTTTCCCTCCAAATAGCCCCAAAGTCACTCTTCCCCCCCTGCTCTCCTCCTCCCCGGGCCAGCAGGTCTCTTTTATGTTCCTGGGGCTCATAAAAGCATCATCCATCCTAAAGCACGGAGAAAAGAAAGGGAGAGGGCAGTTCCATCTTCCCAGGAGACAGCAGCCACCCCCATGCTCCAAAAGATGCTGAGAGACCTCAGCTGCCTCTCATGAAAAATAGAGGCAAATCCCAAAGACGTTTTTAAAAAATTCCCTCAGAACTATTCCTTACAACACCCACGCTACTGGAAGCTGGGAAAATGAAGCTGGTCCATCTTCACACTCCTCCTCAGGGTCCTGCTCACTTCCTGGATGCACAGAGGGTTGGGCTGGTGCTAAAACTGACCTCGATAGGCAGCACTCAGAGCACCTCTGTGAAGATGAAAGACAACTCTGCTTCTTATTTAACCTCTCTCAGTCCAGATGAAAAAAGATCCCCTGGAATAGCACAAATTTCAGTGTAGACAATAAAAACTGTGTTGTACCATAAGTTTATCTTATTTTGCTTTAGAGAAGCGTTAGGAAAAGAGAAAACAGAAGAAGCAGAAAGCAGTGGGAGAAGGAGACAGAGGGAAACAAAAGAGGAAAGAGAGAAAATTTACATTAAAAATATAATTAGCAGAAATCTGCCCTGGCATAAATTAGTCCTGATCTTTTAGGCATCATCCCAGCGAGGGAAGAAGGGTCAGGGAACCCAATTTCCTGCCCTTCTTCGATGGAGCTTGGCAGTGCCAAAGCAGCAGAGTGTTCCCATCATCCCAGCCTATATTTAAGGTCACAACACACATATTTGCACAGCGGAGGAAAGAAAAACACAGATTGGCCTGGGCCAATCCTGCAAGGAATTTGTTGTTCTGCTACCCAGTGGTCCTTTAAGGGAGAAAGCAATGGATCCTCCTGGATCTGAAGTCAGCGTGAGCAGCGGTGTCATGGTTCAGCATTCCAGCATTCCAGCCCTGGCATTGTTTCCCTGGATGTAATCTGGTATTTTCCACACAGAGTTTGTGGGACAAACGGACTGCAGAGCAGGGATTCTGTCCTGCTGCACTGCTGCTTCCAGCCCAGCTCTCGCTGTGGGTGTGAACACCTTTCCACTCACGGGGGACCCTTGTATCCTCCCCTGAGGATTGACATTCTATTGCAGCAATTTTTGAGCAGTTTCCATCTCTGCCTGGGTAGGGTGAGACTCCAGAAGGAGCAGAAGCCAGATCACCTGTAACCCTCAGAACCAGCTTGTTCCTTGTCCACAGAGCAATTCCCACAAAGAGCAAAAACCCTGGGTAATCCTTGAGGTCACCCAGCTCAGAAATTTTATTCAGATCCCCAACAGGTCACCCTATATCACCTATTTTCCTATGGCAGCCTCGTTGCTTTGTTCTGACTGGGAGCAGGATCTAAGTTTTGCTTCTCCATGGTATTACTGAAAAAAATAATAATCTGAAAATGATTAAAATTTGTCATTTTTTCATCCTAAGGTGACTCGTTCCCCGCAAGAGTCTCTTGCTCTTACAATGCAAAAGACAATGAATAATTGATCTCTATCCAATTTCTGTGGAAATTCCTCCTTCCACCCCCAAAAAGAAGCCACCAAAACCCAAAAACAACAAAAATGAAGCAGTGCTAAAAGCTGGATCTCTCAGCAGGAAAAGAAAGCTGAGGAATAATGTCTGTTGGGAAACCTGTCTCAGTTTCCAGGCGATTTTTCATCCATTCAGACTTTATCTCTTGCTTCCCATGTTTGCTGTTTTTACCAAACACTTCACCACTCCCTAACAACTCCTTCTTCACCAAAACCTCCTTTTCCCTGGCAAAAACTGAGACCTTTCCCTTCCAGGCTCTCCCAGGACTTGACTTTATGGATAGGTCAGATCCGAGCTCAACCAAACCACTTTCAAATTCCAGCAGCAAAGCCTGGATCGGATCCCCGCTCTCCCCGCAGCCTCTCTCCCTCTGGTTGTGCACATCCATTATGCACATTTTCATTAGGAGCATTTTGCGAGTGATCTGTTGATTCATTGTATTAGAATTGCAAACAAATGGCATCATTTTCCCCCGCACGCTCTTCCCGGAGAATTCAGCGCTGATTTCCCGGCATTGTCGGGCTACTTGACTGACACTTCTGCTTGATTTGAACCCTTTGAGATTCCTCGCTGCAGCCACTTCTGCTCGTCAGTTCTTCTGCAAGAGCTCAAGAGCTTGCAGGAGCTCGGGCACCTGTGCCCCTTGACACAGGCTCCACGTTCCCCTGTTCTGCACAGGATTTACAACGTTTTGCCTTGGAATCAGAATGCGACAGTGAAAGTGGGGATAGAGGGGGCAAATTCCTCTCCACATTTCATGTAATTCCACTGATTTCAATATTTGCTGTGTGTGAGATGGGCACATGCATTTTTATCCCACCCAGACCTCCAGTGCTCTAGGCTGGCAATGCACTATTTAATCCATCAAGTGATGGGATTTTTTTCTTTGTCCTGTGTGGTTTTTTTTTCCTTTTTAACAGACAAATGTGAATTTGCCACAGCTGCTGTTAGATCTGAAGCCACAGCAAAATATCTTTAAATGCTGTCACATTCTTTGCTGGCACAGGGACCCAAATAAATGGTTCTCACACAGCTTCGCAAATATTCCTGGATCCGGACGTGTCAGACTTGCATAGAAGGATTTAGGATCTTGCAGAGGAAAACAGGGGGACAGCAGCAGGAAATGATCCCAGTTTTGCAAAGCTGGGTCTTTCTGGAAGATCAATGTCAACAGAACACCCCATGTAAAGGTGGCACCTTGAAAAGTCTTTCTTCCCACCAGAGAAGGAAACAGGATATAATTCAGGATCTGTGCAGCTCCCAGGGAAATCAGCAGGAATTTTTGCACTGCTGTCACTGAGAACTGCGTGCTGATAGAAGGTTTTTAGGATATCTCAGTGTATTCTGCCTTAATGAGATTTGGGCACCTTCAGTAATTGTCTTCCCACACTCATGAATCATAGAGTGGGTTGGAAGGGACTTCAAAGATCATTTCATTCCACACCTGGCCATGGGCAGGGACAGCTTCCACTATCCCAGACTGCTCCAAGCCATGTCCAGCCTGGCCTTGGGCACTTCCAGGGGTCCAGGGGCAGCCACAGCTTCTCTGGGTCACCTGTGCCAGGGCCTCCCCTCCCTCACAGGGAAGAATTTCCTCCTAACAACTGATCTCAACCTCTCCTCTTAGTTTAAAACTGTTCCCCCTTGCTCTCTCACCCTCTGCCTGTGGGGATAAAGTCACTTTCTCCCTTTTTTCTAAGCCCTCTAAGTGCTGCAAGGCCACAATGAACCTGGACTCCAATGTCAGAGATCAACTCTCTCTGCAAATGACCAATTAGGGATGCCAAGATCCAATCCAGCTACTAATTTAGGACTTGAAAACAAAGCACCGGAGCATCAAAGCCACCTTCATTCAGTACCAGGGCAGAATCCCCAGCTCATGAGGAAAAGGGCCTTTGGATGCCCAGGGGTTCAGGATGTTAAGCAGGAAGCACAGGGAAAGATCTTTTACTGCAGGAAACAGTCAATTCAAGGCAAGTGAAATTATTTGAGAACTTTAAATCCAAATTGTGCAGAGCCCTGGATAACACATCAGGTTGATGTTAACTACGGGGAGATAATTGACAAGCCCTTCCAAACTTTGCTGACTGGATAACTCAACCCTCACTCAGCTGGATTCACAGTGATCCCGTGCAGAGACCTGAGGGCATCTCGGTGCAGGAATGAGCTCCTCTCTGCTCCTCTGCCTCCCCCACAGCTCGTGGAAAGCCTGGCCCAGTGCCATTAATAATGATATCTCCTGGGTGTGTTTCCCTTCCGACTGGCTGACTGATTTTATTACCGTGGCAGAGAATTGCAAAATATGAAGTGCTCAGTGTAGCAAAATGACATTTGTGTAAGTTATATTGTAAATAGTTACTGACACGCTGACGTTGTCGGTAATGGAAGGACGGTAAGAGGCTATTAATTACATTAGTGCTTAATCAGCACCGAGCACGGCTGCTCTCCTCTCCAGTCCAGCTGCTTGGTGTCCTCCCGAGAGGAGGCTGGGGATGCAGGAGAGCGCTGCTGATGCCAAATGATGGTGCACGGCAGGGCAAAGCTCTGCTCGACATCTGTGCACATCTGGAGCCAGGGTGGAATGGCTGCCTTGATGAGCCTTAGAGGGATGGGGTGTCTGGAAGATTCCAGTGGTGCCCCAGCCCCAAGCTGAACCTAGGAGGAGAAAGGCCTTTCAGCTTTTTCCTGGTTCCTCGGATGAGCATCAAAAATCATCTTTCTTGCGTTGTTTTTTCCTGCCTTCTCTTCCCTGTTTCTTCACATCTTTAGAAAACCCCGCTGCAAATCTGAAAAGCAGTTTCAGTGCTGGAACAACTCAGGCTTTCCTTATGCCCTCCAAAATAATGTAGGACAGAACAAAATAAATCCAGGACAGAAGAGACCACCTCACCCCTTCCTGGATACAATTCTCGTATTTATGAGAATGTCTAAACCCCTGGGATTTATGAACTCAGATATCTTCACTGCTTACTCGAGGAAATGTACTCAAGTTGCATCAGGGAAGGTTGAGGTTGGATGTTAGGAAAAAATTTTTCATGGAAAGGGTTGTCAAGCCCGGGATCAGGCTGCGCAGGGCAGGGGTGGAGTCTCCATCCCTGGAGGGATTTAAAAGCCATGTAGACGTGGCACTTGGGGACCCTGTGTAGTGGTGGCCTTGGCAGTGCTAAGGGAATGATTGGACTTGATGATCTTAGAGGTTGTTTTGCAACCTAAATGATTCCATGAGTCTGTTTTATAAAATCTATTCTTTCACACACTCTGCCAGAGTTCATGGAAGGTCAGATCCAGAATCTCCGAGACTCCAAGAAGCCAGAGCACGAGGGCAGAAAAAGACCTGTAAAGTCATGAAGCCTGACCCTCTTTTAGTGCTAGAAGAGGCTCCCTTGGGGAGACCAGGGCAAAAGGACACGGAGAGACAGCTCATGAACTGGGAAAACTATTAGCCCAATGAGTTGAAAAAGTGACAGACTGATAAGAAGTAGCCTGAGTCTGAGGGATAACTTCCTGACAGCAGGAACCACCAGACTGCAGGGGAGAGGCCCGGGGGAAATGTCAGGAGGAGCAGCATTCGAGCCACTTAGAACAACACAGATTTGGAAAGAAACCTGCAGTGACCAGGAGACTAAACTAAGCCCAGTATCTTGGCAGTAAGTCTTTTCCATAGCTAATAATTCACGAGGAGATATCTGGAGACACAAACAATGTCCAGAGAGGAATGCAGCTGGACTTACTCGACTTCACTGAGCGAGTGAATGACTTCTACAGTTCATGTGTCCCCTGGGAGCTGGTGCAGCTGAACTTGGCTGAACAGAGAGATTTGCAAAAGGCCAGAATGCAAATCCCTGCCCAGCACTGGCCAGCAGCAGCAGCAATGCAAGGTTCACCACAACACGTGTCCTTACAGGCAGCAATGCAGCTCCTCAAGGCTGCACCATTTCCAGTCTCCAGGTGATCCCAGGGAAGGCTTTGAGTATCATCCAGTGGAGATTTGAAATTTAGGACAGGTCTTTTATCAGTAGAAAGCCATGCAGGAAAGATTCTGCCTGATCCCTCTTCCCACAGCTCCCGCCTTGGATACTGAGTGACAGCACAGCCAGAAAAGAATCACAGAATGGTTTGGGTTGGAAGGAACCTTCAAGATCATCCAGTTCCACCCCCTGCCATGGGCAGGGACACCTTCCACCATCCCAGGTTGCTCCAAGTCCTGTCCAACCTGGCCTCGAACACTTCCAGGGATGGGACATCCACAACTTCTCTGAGAAACCTGCTCCAGGGCCTCACCACCCTCCGAATGAGGAATTTCTTCCTAACATCTAATCCAAACCTGCCCTCTGCCAGTAGGAAGCCATTCCCCTCTGTCTTATCACCACCTGCCCATGGAAAAATATCACTCTCCCCTTTTTTACAAGTCCCCTTTAAGTACTGAAGAAGCCATTCATCATCGCAACGATCCCCTGGGAGTTCACTCACCAAGGACAACCAACAGCTACATGAAGGTCATGCTGATTCCAAAGATAAACCAAAAATGGTTGGGATTATCCACTTCCAGGGTTGAAATCCTCCTAACTGGGATAGGAGATGCTGGGACATCAGATGCAGAAAGATTGAGTGCACCCAGCCTGGAGATCTGAGTGAGGGCTACTTGAGAACGTGCCACAGCCCCTGAATCAAAACTCGCCTTCACTCCCTGGCTCTGCCTCTGACTCACTGTCTGACCTTGAGAAAGTCATTTCATCTCTCTGTGCCTCAGGATCTGCATAAAAATAATTATTATGGCTGATGTTTTATGGGAAAAGACTACTACCATATAAAACATCATTCCAAAACGCCCTTTTCAAATCCTTCATCAGAAAAAAAAAATCTACAGGGGGTCAGAATTTTAGAATCTTATTAAGCCTTTCCCAGCGCCTCAGTGCGTTTGACTAACTCTCAATACACACTATGCTACATTTAAATCAGAATTTGAGACTATGAATTGTTCATAAAGCCTTCCATCTTACACCAGTGGCAGCTTTAAGTTCTGATGATGAATTGTATCTAATTAGTTATTTTGTCATTTGCAAAGATAGCTGGATAATAAATCACTATTTCTAGCTAGAAAACTTTGACTTAGCATCTCCCCTCCTTCTTAATCAACTTTTGAGCCATTCATTAGGTTTTCATCCAGAAATCCTTTTTCAAACCATTGTCAAGCCACCAACATTTTTCAGGTTAAAATGAAGCTGGAGATTGAGCAGCTATTTTCTTATTTTAGGAAAAAAAAAAAATCCCTGATTGCTGGCAGCCAAAACACCATGATACATTCAGCTTAAAGCTTATCTTCTGTAAAATAAACATTACTACAGTTTTTCACCTCGTTTTGAGCTCTCCATCCAGAGAGCCAAGGCAGGGGTTTGTTGACAGCAGTGTTGGCCAAAACAGCTTTTCTCCCTCAGTTTCAGGTTATGATCTCTGGGGAAGATGGTCAGAGAAAGGGGAGGTCCTGAACCTTCTTCATGCCAGCATCATTCCTCAGCTGGAATGGTCCTTCCAAGAGGAACAGTCCCCACCATCCCAATACAGAGCTCAGAAGAAAATGAATGAAGAGATTTATCCATCCAGAGGGTTCAGTTCTTCCCTCCTGTGTCATTTCTCCTTCTCTCATGGCACAAATTAGGGAGCAGATCTCTCATCTGCCACTCATCCCAAGTGCAGAGACAAAAGCCTTCCGAGTGGAGCCACCACAGCTCAATCAGTGTCACAATTACTCCTGTCACTCACGGATTGCATGACTCCTTCAGATTAAAGACCTCCTCGGAGCTGAGGCTCTAAAACACCTCGGCATCACCTGCTTCTCCCACAGCAAGAACAAAGGAAAGAGAGGGCTCTGTTCATTCAGTAGCTTTGGAACCCGCAGTGGTGGTTGTTGCTGTTGTTTAATGGGCAAAAGAACTGTTATGGGGCCAAAAAAAAAGGTAGTTTGGGGGTTTTTTTGGCATGATTTACCTCCAGTTATTTCAAATCCAAGTACTGATGTAACAGCTTTCTGATCACAGCTTGGATTTTCTTCACGGGGTTTCCAGCCAGCAGGATCTTCCTTCCTGCAGCACTGGAAGGTTTCTGGAACTCTTCCCTTGCCTCCAAGCAAGGACCTGTGAGGGACAGCAAACACCCAGGCTTGGGGGATGGACCCTCCCTGTGCCCTGTGCTGCAGGGCAGGCCAGGATGAGAAGTTAGAAACTCACTTTCAGGAGCAGGATCAAGTCTGGATGCACTGACCCTCGCAGTGAGATCCATCACCCCACGGCAGGAGGATGTTCCACCTTCAACCAACATCTGCCTAATAGGGCCACGGGGAGTGTCAGGGAGAGCACAGGAATCCAGCAGTAGTGCCCAGACAGTGCAGAGCGTGCTGATGAATCCTAAAGGCCTGGTAGGGAGGGGAGGTCATGGCCAGGACCATCCTCAGTGACTACAGGAGGTCCCAGGGCACCCAGCAGGGAGAGAAATCCCACATGGAGGGCAGGAGCTTTGATGGACTGTTGTGCTCTGTGTGCTCAGCTGTTTCCCTGTGCTGGTCCTGAGCTCTACCATGATAAAATCACAGAATTAGAATCATTTAGGTTGGAAAAGTCATTTAAGATCACCAAGTCCAACCATTAAGGTCACGGAATCACAGGCTGATTTGGGTTGGAAGGGATTTAAAGATCATCTCATTCTACCCCCTACTGTGGGCAGGGACACCTCTCATATCCCAGGTTGCTTCAAGCCCCATCCAACCTGGCCGTGGACACTTCCAGGGATGCAGCATTCACAGATTCTCTGGAAACCAATGCCACAGCCTCCACACCCTCTCAATAATGAATTTTTTTCCCCTAAAATCTAATCTAAACCTTCTCTCTCCCAGTTTAAAGCCATTCCCCCTTGTTCTGTCACTCCACAACAGCAGGCAGAGGCAATGAGATCGCAGCAAGCCTACCCTGCTCTTCCAAGTTCAAAAATGAGCCCTGGATTCATTCATACGCACTTAAATCCTGGCATCTTTCACATGCCTGAAGGTTTTACCATCTTCTGAGATTTCCACTTGAATTACAGCAGCAGTGGGAAAAGACTGAGTGAGTCACAGCCTGGAACTCTGCCCTGCTGCCATCCCCTCGAATCACACACGCGGATAACCTGAGGACAGGTTGTGCCTCACAGAGCGCGAGGCGGCCGCGATTTGAAACGCTGCCCACGCCCAATCCCAACGAGTCAGCATTCAGAGCCGTGGGAGGAGAAGTCAGGCACGGCTCAGGCACAAATCCAGCCCTGCTTTCTGCTCCCTTGGCCTCAGAGTTCATGCCAAGCTTGCAGGAGAACGGGACATTGCGCATGAGGGAGCTGCCAACGGGTCTTCGACATGAAGGGCAGGGTCATGGGGTGTTGGGGTGCATGTTTTATATGTTTTTATGTTAAGTTCACCGACTGTTGTATGGTTCTTCCCCACTCCCCCCCC
>VYXC01024359.1:30877-43167 GCA_013397175.1 Platysteira castanea
TCTGAGCTAGCCAGGGACCCCGTCCGGAGTGGCAATTCACGGGACCAGCCGCAATGGGGTGGTAAAAGAACACGAGTTCTGGATGGTCCTGAGTCCCACTGAAACGTCCCACAGGCCACCTCACACCCCTTCCATGGACACTGTTACTCATCTCCCACAGCCCTTAGGGCACCAGCTGTTGAAAAACAAAGCTCTGTAACCAAGCCGGATGTCTGCAAGGAGCATAGAGCTTTATCATGGAATCACGGAATGGTCTGGGTTGGAAGGGACCTTCAAGATCATCCAGTTCCACCCCTGCCATGGGCAGGGACACCTTCCACTATTCCAGGTTGCTCAGAGTCCCACCCTGCCTGGCCTTGGACACTTCCAGGGATGGGGCAGCCACAACTTCAAGGCTTAGGCCTTGAAACTTTACATTTCAATGCATAAACCAATCCTATGGGTCCACTCCTACATAGACAGGTGAAGGGGAAATATTCCCATAGATTGGAATATCTTATTCAATCATAAAATCATTACAGTTGGAAAAGATCGCTAAGACCATCCAGTCCAACCACCAACAACACCACCGTGCTCCCTCCTGACAGCTTTCCTGCTCCTTGTCCAGAAAACCAAGGGCAGAAAACCCCCAGAGGAGCTGGACTTCACATCCACTCTGACTCTCTCTTTGGTCAGTGGCGCTTTCTGCCCTGTGAAGCACTCAGGTGTCATCTTTGTAATGGGAATTTCGGTCAGGGAGATGGGGAGCAGAGAGAAAGCAAGAAGCTGACACTTCTACATGCACCACATTCTAATTGGGGTCAAGGGATGCAACAGTTGGAGAGCAGCAAGTTATTTTCTGCATCACTGGCCTGTCAAAATTATGTTTTTACTCAGATATAAGGAAGGAAAAGGACAGAGTCTGGGAACAGCTCCCTGTCAAGTCACTTCTAGGAAATGTGGAGCGCCAGCAGCTGCCACCCTGGGCTGGGCACAACAAGGTGCTCTGTCCTCATTATCCTGGAGATGGCATGGAGCTCTGATGGTGATAGGAGAACCTCAACCAGCCACACTAAAAGGAGGAAAGGCAATTTGAGGCAAAAATCACCCAGAAATCATTTTCACAGGTAGCTTTTTCCATGAGGTGACACAATTCTGTTGACATTGGGTGGACTTTGACTTACCAGGAGTGTTTACCCAGCTCCCAAGGGCATCGGGGTGGAGTAACCACTTTTTTTACATCACCTTTGCACTGTCAGGCAAAATTCCCAAATCCCGAAAGATCCAACCCCACCTGAGTGCAAAAGCAGAGCAGCCCCTTCCCTACCCAGCTCGCTCTAAGACTGTGAGCTGAAATGTTCACCCTAAGTCTGGAAAGCCAGAGATCCATATTCCAGCTGATCAATGGTATGAGTCCAAATCCTCAGCTGGAAAAGGCTCTCTCTGATGATAGAACAGGATGTGGAAGAAGAGAGAGAAGAGTTCTTGTGATGATCATCACCAGCTTTGGCTGGAGAGGACAGAGGGTCTGAAGGGCAGGACGCAAGCGAGGACAGAGACAGAAAGTTAAAATCTGTGAGAGGCAGGATGTAGTGCTGTGAGAAAAGCAGGAAAAGCCTTTTCATCACAGAGCTGGAGAGGAAAACATACAAAATTTGGGGCTATTATGAGAGTTGGAAGGGCTGCACTGGGGGTTCCAGAGACAGATAGACCTGTGCACCCCCAGGAGGGATCCCTGCACTGCACTGCCACAACAAAATGGTTTCAATTTGACCCAGGAACATCACAAACCATCCCAAAAGCACAGCCCAGTGTTCGCTCAGGCTCTTCTGCTACATCAGTACACAAGCACCCAGTCTGATGCCCTTCCCATTCCAGGAGATGCCCAGTCCCCCACCACAGAGCAGGAGACACCCCAAGAACAGCACCCACCTAGAAACAACTCCATCCTTAGCACACAAAGAGATGTTTCCCTGCGTACAGCTCTTTATAACCTTCCCTTCCTCATGAATGAATGATGAGGCCCCTTTAATGGAATTAATTCTGAGTGCTGATCCCGGGATGAATTATCAATGGAAAACAGCAGCGCAAGCACAGGGAGCTCACACAGCACTGCCTGCCACTCCCTGCTCTCTGGGAAAGGAGGGAGGGAAGAGCCAGGAGCCAAGGGCTGCCCTGATGGGATCCTCAGGAGCTCCTGCACCACCTCTCACCTGCTGGAAGCCTCCAGCATATTTTATTCCATGCTTGGAATAACAGCAGAGGTGTGCGAGACAGGAAGAGGCTGCTGTTGCCCAAAGAGACATCCAAATCCACCCCATCTCCCCAGCCAGGTGAGGAGTTATGGAATGGTTTAGGTTGGGAGGGATAATGAAGGATCAAGCAAGGCTGAGAGTTTCATCACGGAGGTTTGAGGCAGGACAAGCTCAGAGCTTCCCCATCTTGGCCCAATACAGAAACATTTACCCTCGAAGGACCAGCAGCTGAAAATGGTGCTCAAGCAGCCAGGACAACCAGCAGCCCCTGAAACATTAAGTCGAGGCTTTTCCTGCCTCACCACAAAGGATATTCCCTGTCTCACATCAATGTCTCAACGCGGAGGGCTCGGAGTGGGATGGCGTGGCTCGAGCCAAGCAGCCAGCAAAGCTGTTCCCACGTCTGCTCTTCCCAGCAGGTAGGTGTGAGAAGCCCAGCCATGCAGGAGGAGAGCAGCAGACAGAAATGTGTCAGGCCACGCTTTATCTCCTCCGGAGCCGGCACAGTTGGTGGAGAGGAGTTGGAAGGGAGGGGGAAAAAACAACACCGTGCTGGAGATAACTGAGATGTGAGCAGTGGTGCAGAAAGCAGGATGGAAGCAGGTGAGAACGATCCGTTCCCCTCCTCCCACAAACATTCTCTCCCAAAAAGATGCTTCGTTCCACTTCCACAACCTGCAGACATGCCCAGGGCTGCTCGCTCCAAGAGCAATTTCAGCGTGACCAGGATTTTACTCATTCAGCTAAAAAAACCCCCCTGACTGCTTCACGCAGCCCAGACACACATCCAAAATAAACTGCTCTGCGTGAAGGCATTGGCACCTCGGCAGCTCAGTCCCTGACTCTGAGATGGGCTCTCTGTCCTGCAAATCCAGCATATCCCACCTGTTGCCTTGGGATTACCTTCCCTCTCCAGTTAATCCCCGGCACAGCCAGCAGCTCATCGCCCTCCACCAGCTCTGTCCCTGGCAGTGTTGGTCAAAGGCTGCTCCTGAATTTCCTGAACAGGGTGCCCAGAGAAGCTGTGGCTGCTCCTGAATCCCTGGAAGTGTCCAAGGCCAGGCTGGACAGGGCTTGGAGCAGCCTGGGATAGTGGAAATGGTCCCTGCCTGTGGCAGGACAGGATGATAACCAGGAATGAGATGATTTTTAAGGTTCCTTCCAACCCAAACCCTCCTATAATTCTCTGATAATTTCCTTACACCCAGCAGCCACTCAGCCCCAGCCCTCTGTGGCCCATCAATTTTTCTTCAAACAAGACTCTGAACAAATAAAGCTGAAGCAACTCTCACAGTCACAAGGTTTAGGGTAAGATTTTGGCGATACTGAGTCTATCCAAGGCTTGTCTCCTGTGTCCAACAGCAATCAGAGATGACATTTTATGGCACAGGGAGCAGATTGATTTTTCCTCCAGCGCATCCCAAGCACAGGAAATAAGCTCAGGAGCATCTCAGCAGACACATAACACCCAAACACCCCAGCAAGGAGGAAGGGAATAGGTGATAGAGCTTTACAAATCCAAGCTGGAGGCACTGGTGGAGGTGTAACCAGTGAGTAACTGTGGGTCAGGTCTTGTGAAAAGGCTCCTGTAGTTACACACCACTTACTAAGAGTTTAAACCCACTTCAAAGACACTTCAATCAACTACCTCAGTCTGATCTTTTGTTACATAACTGTCATTAAAACAGCCAGAAAATCAGTGGCAAGGCAGCTCTCCCAGTTCTTGCACTCTTACTGTGCTGAGTACCACGGCTTCGGGCGAGCAGATTTATTTACTACAACCAGTTTACGACGTGTTTATTCTCATCTGTGCCGTGACCTTTGTGGCTGGGAAATTAGCAGTTCTTAGAAGCAGCTAAAATAATACAAGATAAAATAAAATAGCCACAGCATCATTAAGCTGTAATTATTATTGAAATGCGACCTGAAAGAGATTCCATCTGTGTAAAACCCTCTCTCTTTGGATACACAGATATAGATAATATCTAAAAATAAACAGGGACAGATCTCTCTCTTCCTCTGGAGGTGTAATTACACAGAGACATCATCTATACACAGCCGCCCTGGGTGTAAATTCCACCATGCAGATACAGTAGGCGGTGTACGCACGAGAAGTTATAAACTATATTTAAAACATGATCATTACTCAGAGTATTTGACACCTCGAGTATCAAGAGCTACATTTGCAACAAAATCGTGTTCTGTTTGCTAATCACTCAAACCCCAGCTTCCCCTCTCCTCCAAGCAATGGACTCAGCTATCTGGAAAGTCCAAGAGATATTTCCTGCTTGTCAATTAAAGGCAAAGCAGAACTGGCTGCACTCAAAATAATAAACAAAACCAGTGCAGATTCCTCTGAGCAGCGGCTGGGTGCTCTGTGCTGACTCAGCTCCCCCAGGACACAGAGCAGGACATAAAGCAGCCATCAGAGGAGCACTTAAAACCCAAAACGAAACAAAAAGGCCAAACTAACCCTGTCCTGCACCACGAAATCAGAGAAGGCAGCAGCAGGAGCACGTTTCAATTCATCTCTGCTCATAAATCCCTTCATCAGCTTTGGCTGCTCTGCGTGTGTGAGGTGAGCACGTCTCTATCAAACACTCCTGGTGGAAGCACTTAGAGAAAAGACTTGCTTGATGCACAGTTGTTGCTGCTCTTTAAGAAATAAACATGGGAGAGGCAATTTTTAAGCATCTGTCCAAGGCTGGAGTCACCTCCCATCACAGCAAACAGGGGAGGCTCAGGTTGGACATCAGGAGGAATTTCTTCATGGAAAGGGCTGTCAAACATTGGAATGGGCTGCACAAGGAGGCGTTGGAGTCCCCATCCATGGAGGAGGCACTGCTTTAGTTGAAAAGGTGGTCACAGGTTGGACCTGATGATCCTCGAGGTCTTTTCCAACCCGAATGATTCTGGGACAATGATTCTATGACACCCGGGGCTCTGGGGCCGTGGTTCCATGTCCACTCTGGGGTGGGATTACTGTTCAAGAGGCAGCTGCATCCTTGCACAGACACCTTGCACAAGGCAGCTTTTGGGGATCCTGATCTCACCAGCTTCGTGCAGACAGATGCAAAACTCTCTGCTTGCTTGGGGTGATCTGCTCTCCCCACACCAAATGGAAAAGTGTCCTTAGCCCAGCTTGAGGATGTACAGGAGATTATGTCCTAGGAGCCCTCCGTGCTCCAGCAAGGACACAATCTGCTGGAGGAGGCACCTTCCCAGGTCTCAGCTCAGGTCCAGCTCCTCCCAGCTCTCCCACACACCAGCTCCAGCCCTGTGGCACCAGCAGCAGCCAGGAACCCGTGGGCTGGGCAAGCAGAAGAAGCAGATGAAGGTGAGGATGGAGCCTGTGAGGTTTGCAATCAGAACCACACAATGGGATGCCACGGCAGGGACATGGATTTGACCCAAAATGCCCTTTCCAGTCCCACACCTTTGTACAACGGGGCAGAACTCTGCTCCCTGGGCTTTCAACAAGTCCTGATGCAGCAGTGAGGGGTCAGAAAAGCCCTCCTAATGCAGAGCAGGGCACATTTTGGAGAGGACATTGACCTACCTCCTTCCTTGACCTGCTGTGGTTTGAAGTGAAGCCAAGGAAGAAACCAGGAACTAATCCAGCAGCTCTGGGAATGAAGCAGATCGAGAGTTTTGTTTTTCATCACAAAGCCCCAACTGTGCAGAAACAACTGCAGAGAGGTGGCTGGCAATGACCCTCTGAGGGCAGCGTGAATGAAATTATGGTGACAAGGGGCCCAGAGACAGAGGGAGAATGGGGTAAACTGCAAAAGGGGTGAAAAATATCTGGCTTATACGTCAGAGGCTGAGAGCAGAGCAAAGCGTGGCTGCCCACGCCGGCACAGAGACATCCCTGAGACTGAGAACTCCTGGTTTTCAGAAGCCAAAAAGCACCAGCAGTGGAGAAAAGGGGAGCTGAGATGTTCCCAGGAAGAGGAAGGTGCTCCTCGTTAGGCTCACTCTTCTGCAAAGATGGCTTTAGGAAGAGCAAAGAAGGAAAATTCACCTCAACCTCACAGATTTTGCATCTCCTGGGAAAATCACTTAAGAAATAAAAATAATCTCAGGGCCACGTGCATTTGGTGGCAGTGAATGACCACACTGTCCCCTCTGCCCTTTTAAACATTTCTCTCCTGTAGTGGGAAAACCAGAGCCTCCAGGAGGATCTTTGGGCAATGGGATGCTGTGATGGCAGAGGTGCTGGGGAGACACAAAACTCTGCCCTGAACTCTGTGGGTTGGGGACCTTTTGTTTGAGGCAAGAAATCTCTTAGACATTGAAACATCAAGATAGGGCACCAAAATTTGCAACCCTGTGTGGAGCCAGCCATAGCTGGGCAAACACAAGGCCAGTGAAGACTCATGAATAAAATCTGGGATTAACAAAGCTATAAATGCAAAATAAAATGCCACTACAAGGCACTCTGGAGGCTGTTCGAGCACCAAGCCCGCTCTCCCTGCCTGTGCACACCCCGAGCACAGCTTCCCTCCTAACTTATTCATGATGTTCTGGCAGCCTGGCCAAGTTCACCCCAACACAGCTCATGCAAAAAACAAAAGCTGGGAGCATGACCACGGGCATTTCCCCAGCGCGGCGCAGCGAGGAGGGAGCTCACAGTGCTTTTCCAGGGAGTGGTGCAGCTCCAGCAGCTGCAAGGGGCAGGGAGGGAAGGTTGTGAACTCCGGCCAGCCCGGAGCTGCCTCTTCTGGGAAGCCAGGGCCTCCCTCCGGGGTGCAGAGTCAGCTCCGAGGAGCAGGGTTTGAAGCAGAGCCACTGCGGGGAGCTGTTTGCAATTGGGACTGAAAAAACAGGGAAAGGGATCCTATCATCGAGCTGCAGCCCTTCCACCTCTGTTACCCCTCCTCGCAGGCACTCTCAGGCTGTGAAAAATAGAAATGTGCTCTCAGCAGCTTCTCTGGCAGGAAAAAAAATGTCCATTTGCTTTTCCATCCTACTCTGGCCACTGTCCCCTGGCTATTGCCAGCACAGGTCAGAGTTTGCATCCTCCGGAGGAGCAGGTATCCATGGAAAAGGGAGGAGGAGGAGCATGGTCACCCTCTGAACCCCCTGGGGCTGGTGTTCAGGCTGGAAAGGAAACAGCCACAGAGGCTCGTGCATCCAGGCTTTGCTAATTCCCCACTTTTTTATCCTGTTGCCAACCCTGGGAGATGTCCTCTCATGTCAGCACTGTAAGGAGGAGATATAACCAATGTGATAATGCCAGATGCTGCTGATAAGGGAGGGGGAACAGGCAGGTAGGGCTGCTTGCTCCTCCCCAGGGAGAAGAAGTGAGATAAAACCACAGCTCAGAGCAGCCCTGTGAGGATCCTGATTCCATTTAGCTCAGATTCCCTCCTCCTACCATTCAGGGATGCTCAACACTGACTTGCAGCACCCCAAAAAGATCTGCTGGACCTTCAAGAGGGCAGCACAGTGCCCACCCCAAAGAGGCCCTGCTCCTGCACAGAAATTATGCTCATTTTTAATATTATTAATAAGTGGGTTTGACTCAAGGCAGACACAGAAAGTGAGGAGGTACAAAACCACCTTGAGGAATATTCCCTTCAGCCCTTACTAAGAGCATCCTACAAGACATAATTCAGGCCCCTGCTGCATTTCATTCCCTGCAGGCTCTGCCCTGCGGGGAAGATGAGGATGAGGACAGAGCCCTGTGGCCAAGGGCAGCGATGGGTCAGGGTCAGCACCTCACCCCAGGCTGAAATCCAGCCCCGCTGCACCCTCGGATGCAGGGAAGGGGAGCAGGTGGTGGAAACCCAAGCCGGGCTGCAGCTGCCCGGCTGCTATAAATAACCCCCTCCTGGCTCCCAGGGAAAGCCGAGGGAACAAGCACAGCATTGCTCTGGAGCAGGGCACGAGTGCACGGGCACACACGTGGGGCAGGGCAGCCAAGGCCCAGGCAAATCCAAACCCTGTGAAATTCACCCCGGCTCTCGGACAGGCTGGTGAGAATAATAATCCTTGAGGTTTGGGGTTTTTTTTTTCAGGGAATCTACTCTGTGAGACTTCACCTGGAGAAATCCATCCAGCTCTGGAGTCCTCTGCACGAGACATGGACCTGTTAGAGAAGGTCCAGAGGAGGCCCCAGAGCTGCTCCCAGGGCTGGAGCCCCTCTGCTCTGTACCAGGCTGGGAGAGCTGGGGGTGCTCACCTGGAGAGGAGAAGGCTCCAAGGAGAGCTCAGAGCCCCTTCCAGGGCCTAAAGAAAGCTCTTAGAAAAGAGGAAGAGAAGGAAGTTTTTAAAAGAGGAAGAGTAACTTTTTACACAGGCAGGTGATGAGGCCCTGGCACAGGGTGCCCAGAGAAGCTGTGGCTGCCCCTGGAAGTGTCCAAGGCCAGGTTGGACAGGGCTTGGAGCAACTTGGGATAGTGGAAGGTGTCCCTGCCTGTGGCAGGGGGCGGAATTGGATGATTTTTAAGGTCCCTTCCAACCTAAATCATTCTGTGACCCCATAATCTTAACCTGACTCTATAAATTATTTAACTCCTTCGCATCCCCCAGCCAAGGGAATGGACTCGGTATTTCCTGCCTTTGGCAAAGTGCTGAGAAATCCAAGGAGGAAGGTACCCTCAAAACGTGAATTGTGATTGCTCCAGGCCACCCTCACACCCACCTGCTCACAGCAGCCACGGGGAACACTGACCAAGCTACAAACCAGGGAAGGGAGAGTGTGAATTTTACAGCTTCTCGTGTGCCTCCTGCCCGGCCTATCCCGAACATGCCAGCAAGGTTCAGCATTGCTCCCGTTTGAAATAAAGTCTCCCACGTAATGTAAAAATACCCCACTCTCATGCCAGCAATAACTTTCTGCCACGCCACGCCGGCTCTGTATTTATAGCCACGATTTCTCCATGCCACACGCCCCTGTATTGCCCATCCAACCCCATAAAAAGGGGTTTTGTTGTTTTAACCAGCAATGGTGACCCCAGTTTCTGCCCAGGAGTGAGCTCCAGCCCCACAGCCACACATCCACATCAGCACAGGATTTCTCCCCCCTCGTTCCTCACCAGCAATGACAAGGCAAAGTCTCCCGAGGGTAAACACGAAGCTACAACCACTTCCATTTGAGCCATAATTGAAAATCAATAGGATTGGTAGCTGGAATGCTCATGTGCTTAAAGCAGAGGTCTGGGAGTCAGGAGCAGGAGTGATTTCTCCTCCTGGCCATGACTGGAAGAAGTGATTTTTTTAAAGTTCTCTCAGCCTGTGATCCAGCACCAATAAAATGGAGACAATCCAGCATTGGGTTGGAATTCATCAGAGCTTCAAAAGTGCTGAGGCAGAGAGGTGCTGGGACACGCTCACAGAGAACGAGTTATTTTTAAATATATTGAAGTGAGAGGCAGCGAGGGATGCCGAGCCTCCCCCCTCTTTTCATTTTTTTTAGGCCCATCAAAGAAAACTCTGCATCAGCAATCCCTACTCCACCTGACTGATGCCAAGGAGCAGCAGTGCCAGGACACCCAAACTGAGATCAGCATCCCAGCGCTGCCTTAGGTGGAATCAGAGATAAAATATCCTGATTTGGAAAGGAGCAACAGGGATCACGCTGTCCAGGGCCTGGTCCCTAAAAGGACCTCACAAAATATCCCAGCCTGTGCATCCCTGAGAGCACTGCCCAAACATTCCTGGGGCTCTTGAAGCCTGGGGGCTGTCACCATTCCCTGAGGAGCCTGTTCAGTGCCCAAACAGCCTCTGGGTGAGGAACCTTTCCCTAATACCCAGCCCAAACCTCTTCTGTCACAGAGGGAGCCCGTCCTTGCTATCAAAATAATGGACCTTTTTACATTCCCTGACCTCTGCCACCCAGAGCCCTGGGAAGGGCACTTCCTCTGTATGGATATGGCCAGCAGGCTCTGGAAGGAAGGGATTCATTTCACTAACAGGGTGAAAGACCACCGTGGAGGTGACGGGGGAGGAAGGTGTAATTACTGATTTATCCCAAGTCGGGACCTGCGACAAGAGGAGAAGATAAAGGTGCCACCAGCTACACCTTCTTTAAATCAATCCATCAACCAAAAATCAATCTATTTCCCTCCTATCTCTCTCTTTCCCCTCCTCAGCTGCAGAGAATTTCACCATGCACTGCCCCAGCATCACCCTCAACAAGAAGAGGGTTTTAACCAAACCAATGCTCTGGTGTGAGCCGAGCTATCCCAGATTGGGAGGATTTGCTGCAACTCAACACGTTGTCCCTGTCCCTATAAAAGCCCTTTAATAAAACAGCAGGGAGAACACCTGATTGCTTTATTACAGATTTCTTTATTACAGTCCGAGCAGCACAACTCCTGTGGCACTCGAGGCTCGTGCCGTGCTGCCTGAGCTGCTTCACATCTGTCCTTCGGCCCCACAGCAGCTGCCCAGCTCCTGCCCAGCCCCAAACTTCTGCCAGCCTGGATCAGTAACACAAACCCTGTGCTCCCCTGTGCTCTCAGCCTCGGTGGAAACCCTCCTTTTTCCCAGCACGGCTCGGAGGTGTCATTAAGAATCCAATCAATGTGACGTCATGGGTGTAATTGAATTATGTGTATGCTCAGCAGACCCTTTCCACTCGGTATCCCCATTGGCTAATGTTGAATTATGATGGATCATACACAGGGATATATGAAACATGCATGAATAACCCAAGCATGCATTTTTAATGATACGATCCTGATAACTTCCCCCTCCTAACAAAATCAAAATGAATTAAACACAAGTAGCTGTCAGTGGCATTAAAGAAAAAAAAAACCCTCATCATTTAAATGGCAACACGGAATGTTCCCTGAATTGCAGGGTGACTGGGACCGTTTGTTGTAATGATACCGATTAACATATCTATCCATTTAAAGTTTCCAGGGCCAGAAGAAAGAGCAGCTTGGGTGATATTCAGGGTAGGGAAAGAAAGGTGAGGATAATGGATGGCTGGGAGTGAATAGGGCTGAAATGAATGGGGTAATTCAGATGAATCGTCTGACAATGGCTGGATAATCCCCCAGAAGAGCACGTCCCCAGGTACAGGACGGAGCTCGCAGCCTTGTGACATTCATTAAAATAAAATAAGGGTGAAACTTGCAAAGCCAACACTCAGAAATGATCCGAGCCCGGCAGAGGCCACCAGACTCCGGGGTTCTGGCTTGAGACTCTGCCCTGGCCAAGCTAATGGGAACATCCCAGAGGATGGTTTGGCTACAGCGGCTTTGGGGCCCAGGGGATTTCTTGAGGTCACTTCCATACCTGTGTGTCATTAGAGGACACAAGAAAAGAGACTCTGACACCTGCTAGGCTGAGCAGAAAGAGGAAAAGAGCGAAGTTTCTTTACATTTCTTGTACTTTATAGGTTTCTCAATTCCATCACGGATTGGAGGACATGTCACTTCCTCTTCAATCCCACTGGAGGAAAAGGATGCTCATCAAACTTTCTCTGATAGTACAAAAATGTAAGCAAAAGATGACAGTTAAGTAAACATTGGCTATTATTTACATAAACTCCGTGAGAAATCTTTTCTGACTCCATATTATACACAGAAGGCTTAGCAAAAACAGGACAACATCTGTGTTCCCTGATTTAAATGATCACGCCCAAAGAAGAGGAAATCCCTTGCAGGAATGCTCTGGCGTCTTGGATATGCACTCTGAGTTATGACTGAGCTCTTCCAGCTCCAGTCCAGAGTCATCTCCCCCATCCCTGCAAGTGTCCAAGGCCAGGTTGGATGAGGTTTGGAGCAAGCTGGGATACTGGAAGGTGTCTCTGCTCATGGCAGGGGGTGGAATGAGATGATTTTAACATCCCTCCCAACCCAAACCACTCCATGATTCCACGATAAGGAGGCAGCATGGACCCAGGTCTGTCTCCTTCTATCGGAGCCATCCAGATAATCCTCTTTTACCTTCTACCACATCAATTTATCAATATCAGTTGCCTAACAAGCTCTCATAAGCACTCAGCCCAGGGTTATAGCTCCAACTACCTGGGCTAACACTGTTCTGATTTCTAAATCCCTGGAAAAAATGGGCAGAACATCTGCCAAAAAAAAAAAA
>VYXC01024359.1:43176-55899 GCA_013397175.1 Platysteira castanea
AAAAAAAAAAAAAAAATTTAAAGGTGAGTCCTTGGGGACTTCTGGACTTCTACAGATTTTGAGTCATAAAGGAGAAGAATTTGTTCACACTCTGCAGACCAGGAGTTTCTGTGTGGTCAGTACAAATCAGACACACCTGCCCCGTTACAGATTTAGGATAAAGCACGGTGCCACAGACCTTGTTCCTGATGGCAGACAGGCTGGGCACGGAGGCAGAGGATGGAGCCACCAGAGGCCCCAGGATGTGTTTCATAACAAGCTCATTAGCTCCAACATCAGACCCCCTGCTCCCCAAAAACTGACCCAGGGCCCTCTCAGGATTTCTGCGGGAGCAGGAAACCTCTTGGAAACCTGCAGAGGTGAAGTCAATTCACTTCATAACAGATGAGCGAAGGGCTGTCCTTTGCAATTAATAATGAGTTAATTTAATAGCTGAGAGATTGTTTATCTGCTCTGAGTGCGTGGCTGCCGTGCCTTACTTGCCTTTTTACAGGAATTTGGCACACCAAGCACCATCAGCACATTCTGAAGATGTTGGGACCAAGGGTAAAACACAATTTGGGGTGGAAAAAGCATCAGGGAAAAACTCCCCTTTCCCAAGTGTGGCAGAATAACTCGTTAAGGACAACTTCTGTGATTAAGGGAATAATTTTGCTGTCAGCCCAGAGACCTCGAGGTTTACTCCTGTTGTGTAGCTCGTGCAAGTCCAGAGTTTCTGCTATGATGTACCCTGTGGAGTCACCCCTCCAGCTTGTCAGGAAGGGAATTTTGTGACTCTCCTCTTTAAGATTTGAGCTATTTATACAGAAAATAGGCAGATATCTCCAAGGGTGTGGCAAAAATGATGCTTTGAACTCTGCGGACTGCACATCCAAGGACATCCCGGCTAGGAGGTGATGTGAACCACTCTCAGAATTAAATATCTGCCTCTTTCCCAGGTAAATCCACTTTAGCTCAGAGCCTGAATGGTTTCTCTCTCTCTGCAACTCTGAGACAGTCCCACTTCCACCCCTGTCAGCAGAGCTGGGAGGATAAATACATTTATTGATTTGATCAGCTGGGGAACCCGAGTGGCACCTTTAGCAGCACCCACAACACCCAGCAGAGACCACCATGGTTTGGTTGGGGCACCAAAACTTCACTTCCCTTCAAAGAAACAGCCGAGGTTTTTTTAGGGAGCTGGTATCAATCAGGAGACGAGGACTGGGAGAAGAGACCTTGATTTCTAAGGACTGACAGATCCTAAAATATCAGCATTTCTGGTGCAGTAAGAGCTCAGTGCCCAAAGGCACAGCCCAGTTTTCCTGACCATGACTTTGAGTTTGTGAGAGACTGGAAGCACCATCCCTTGAAGGGGTCATTGGTGACCAGAGCTGGGAACTGCTCTTCACAGAGAAATCATCCTTTAAAAGAGCATTACTGACTTACACCAAAAACTCCAAGTGAGGTGGGTTTTTTCCCTTTTCTTTTTTACACCAACTTCTCTATCGTATGTAAATGTTAAATCATAATTTAGAGACAGGAGTTTATTCCTTTTAAAGAGAGTCAGTTCACCTTTTGTGAAGGAAAACCTGAAAGAAAAGATGCTTCAGCTTTGTTAAATTTCAAAACTGAAATCACTTCATGAAAAGCTGCTCAAAGATGGCACATCACCAGGAGATATTTCAATGCAGACAGCGGGTTTTTAACTGTTCCAGGGAAACCCTCCTGTTGAGCAGAACGAGGGCCACGGGGTTAAAACACAGCCATCATAACCTTTACTGCCTCATTTTTGTGAAGCCATTAACCACAGGAGGACCCCAGATGTGCCACAGCTCCGGCAGCTGGAGCGAAATCCAATCCCCACATTAGAACCTAATTTATGGCCAACCTGTAGGGAGGGGGCAGGAAATCAGGGATACAGGAGGAGCTGGGGAAGGCCCTGCATTGGCAGAGCCAACAAGCCCTTGCACAAACACACGTGGAAGGAGCCCTCACTCCCATCAGGGGATTTCTGAGTGTGGAAATTCTTGCATCTGAAAGCAGCTGAACCCCAACACCATCCAGTTTTGAGCTCAGGGTTCAGCTGCCCGGGCAGCACCAGGATGAAATCCAAGGGTGGCTGTGCTCAGGGCAGGACGGGCTCATTGCAGGTGGGAGCTCATTCTCTGAGGAGCTCGGGGAAGAGCAGAGCAGGGATGGGGAGAGGGGAGTGCTCTGCCTGAGGCCGTGCTGCAATCAGCAACAGAGCCAGGAATAGATCAAGGGTTCCTGCTCTGCCGTGCTGTCACGCCGAGCTTTTTCTGACCACCCCTCGTGCTCTTCACATCACCCCCAGGCCAAGCTGGCCTTTCCCACCCACACCTGCTCTGCTCCCTTCGGCTCCTTCCACAGAACCTGCTCCTCTCCACACTTTCCCCTTTTGGGATCTGCCTGCTCCAGTTACTTGTGCCCTCCTGAGTGCAAGTTCCTGGGTGTCAGGGCCTCCTGCTGCTGGAATCACACACCCGAGTACTGCTGAAAGTATCTTGATTCCATCTCTGCGTGCCTAAATACCTCCTGGCTTCTTTACCCCGCCCCATCCTGCCAACTCGAGTCTCCAAATCACGTGGAAGTACAGTGGGCATTCCAAAATATCCTCAAGTGTGCCGCATCACCCAAAGCATCCTGTGGTGCTGGTGCAGCAAAACTCTCCTGTGACTGCCACAGGAGTGATCCCAAGGAGATCCCAGCCTCCTCAGCCCCTCCTAACTCCCTGAATTCGCTGGCAGTGCCCCTGGTCACTGCAGATGCCATAAATTCTGCAGGCTTGCTTTCCCTTTTAGGCGAGACTAAAGGTTTTTCCCCTCAGCTTTTAGCAGTTTAGGGAGAGTTTGTAACATCATCGAAAAGAATCCTGGATTAGGGGATGCTGATGCGCCCGGTCTGTTCCCTTTTTCCCCTAAACCACCTGAGTTTCAGCCCAGTGTCCCCACTTTTAAGCCACCTCCTCTACATTCTTTGCCATCTCCAGGTGCCTGGCCCAGGTAAGAGCCCCTGACCTTCACAGAAGAGGTTGGATTCCACCTGCAGTAGAAGGAATAAAACACCAAGGACCAAAAGAAACGGCCCCATTTGAGCACAGTAATCAGATTTCCAGCAGGAAAATCCTGCATAAAATAACCCTGCACTGAGCTTTTCTGTTATCATAATAGAGCACAGAGCACCTCACAACTACAAACTGTTGATGAGACCTTTGTGAAAGCAGAGAAACACCGTTACTGCCACTTACAGCCAGGGAACAGAGAAATAAGGGATGTTCACAACATGAACAAGCTGCCCTCAGCTCTAACGGAGAGAAAAAGAACATTTTTGGACATAATTCACCTGCCCTGGTTTAGGGCAGTTTCATTCTCTTGCAGAAGGAGGTGAGTTGTGTCCTAAAAGGTCTGATTTCTCTCCCTGGAGTGGGAAGGAAGTTGGCAGAACCTCCTGGGTATGGAAATATCCCACATAATGAGATGAATTGCTGCTCTCCAAAAGCTGGGCCCGTAAAAGTCAGTAGCAAAGCAGGAACTGAGTGCAGGACTCTTCTATTTCAGTCTGATCAAGCTGTAAATGGACATCGAAGGTGAACAAAGCCAAAGGGTCACCCCGAGAGTAACAAAACTGTGGGGACTTGAAGGAAGCTCCTTATAGGTAAGGAATAGAGGGGAGGGAAAACTGGAATATCCTAAAAGGCAAATTAAAAGGACATTCAGGCAAGGTGATTTGGGGAAGAAAGGGGACAGACAACAGGACAGCAGACATGGGGGTCACACTGCTCATAAAAATGCTGCAGATGTGAGGATGATCCAGAAGGAGCCCACACTGACTGTCCCAGTAAATACACAGGGAAAAAACCTTGCTGAGACACCATCCCCAGTCCAGATTGTAAAGGAGGGACTCAGTCCTTTCCCAAACATCATCTTCCCACCCGAACTGCATTTTAATAACTGCAGCATAAATAGGGAGGGCAGACAGACAAGCCTGAGATCATCCAGAGATCACAGAGGGAACGCAACTGGGAGCAGATCCTGCCACAGCCTGAAACCCTGAGAGTGAACTTCCTGTGAGTTTGACTCCAACTCCAAATTTTGCAGCTTAATGTTATTTAAAAAAAAATAAAAAAAGAAGTAGATTCGAGGAAGTAGATTTGGGAACCAGGTGACAAGACTGACCCGTGCTTCTTGGAGGGAGGAACTGCAAGGTGGCCACCAGCACCTTTCCATGAGGAGAGTGAAAACAAAAAACGCAGGAGCTCAGCTCTCTGCAAGCAATTAAAGAGCAGTTAATGAAATCACCTGCCAGAGGGAATTGACAAAACATAGAAAATAAGTCACTTCAGAGGCTGCCAGAGCAGCCCTGGCACGGCCGAGGGGCCTGCTGGCTGGGGTGTATTTAGTGCCAGTGATATCACCCTTCCCAGCCACGAGGAGAGGGCAGCACTTCCATGGCAATGTGAGCGAGAGCTTGGAGAGGGAAGAGCCCAAGGCTGCCTTAGCAGGGAAGGATGCAGCACAGAGGCCACACTGCAGAGCAGGAGGCAGGCAGGGGCTGCAAAATGAGCAAGGTGAAAACCCCAGGAGGGAAAAAGCCCCACGGAGTATCGATATGATTCTATTAAACAATGGCAGAATCAGTGTCGTGCGTTTGGGGTTATTCAGCTCCTCTTGCCACGTCCCAGCCTGGGACTGCTCGGAGCTTTTGAGGAGGGGTAGAGCTCAGATTGCCCCTGCCAGGTACTCTGGTTCAAGCTGAAGATTAATCCTTTTATAACAGAAGGGCATAAAACACCTTGGTGAACAGCCCTGCACCTGCACTTCCACCCGTGGTGCTGACAATTTGTTAAAGCAGAGCGTTGGAATATTAATTACAACAGATCTTTCAATCTCCTGCCCTCCATCTCTGCTTTACAGCACTGCCAGTCCCCTAAGAAGAACCAGATTCCTCTAAAAACTGAGAGCTTGGCTTAAAAATCATGAATTAACAATCAATGCTCAGCTTTATCTTGCTATTACGGTTACTATCAGTGTCAGGCTGCGTTTGGGGCAGTATTTATGTATTTATGTGCTGTATTTACCTGCATCCCCTCAGCCCAAGCAGCCCCCTCCCCTCAAAGTAAGAATATCCCAGTCACGTGCCCCAAAGCCAAAGCCATATTTTACATCTCTAAATGAACAGATGCAATACACCAGGGCAGTCCTGCGCTGCTCACCATCTTAAAATATATTCTTTTTCCTGCTATATTATGATAATTTATTTCACTACCGGGGCTCCCAGGTGAGTTCAATTCTCCAGCTTCCAAGCAGACAAAAATGCTAACCCGGCAGAAGAAGTTTAACAAAGAGACTAAAAGCAGCAGTCTCATAAGATCTCCCACCTCTCCACATATGCGGGCTTAGACAGACGTGCAAGGAAAACAGACATACAAATCTGGAAACGTTTCTTTTTTTTTTTCCTTCTCTATTCATGAATAGAAAAATTAGCTAAAAATTCAGAATTTAGGTGGGATTTGGGGAATTAATTTACATCATCACAGGGGGAGAAGGGGCTTGAAAGCATCAAAAGATTTTGACTTTTCCATCTCACGGTAGAAATATCTGTAAGAAGAGAACTAATTAAAAAAAAAAATTAAAAGAGAAAGGAGGGAAAGGGAGGGGAGGAGGTCAAATAACCATAAGCAGTTGTTTCATAGACCATATAACTTTCACAGCTTGTTTGTTGTATTGAAAAAGAGAGGAGGGAGAAGCAATCAGTTTTGATTTGGCACGGAGCTGGGTTGGGGTTGGGTTTATTTATTTCTTGTAAAATTTTCCTCCGTTCTGTAAGACAACAATAAAATGAGTTATTCCCATTTTGAGAGACACTCCAACCTCACAGGATGCCAGGGTCCCATCTCTTACCAGCACACAGGTGCTGTCTGAAGGGCAGGAGAAGTGTCCTTACCACTCTCAGGTTCTCTCTATCCTCAACGTCTCCCCTTAGACCCAAGGAGATCAATCAATGGCGTGCGAAACCCGAGAGGAACCCACAGAAACTTGTAAGCAGTGGGGGAAGAGATCAAAGTGCCTGTGGTGTGGGAAACCACATCCACCCCAGCAGATATCACAAGCCATAAACTCCCCCTGATAACCCAGCCCTGATCAACCACATGACAAACACGGGGAAAATTCGCACCGTGCCAGTTGTGGTGTTTAATTAGATTTCATCAGGAGGGGTCCTGAAAAATTCATACTATGAGGTCTCTGCTGGTCTCAGTGATAACCTTTTTCCCTGACATTACTGGAATTTATTGCCAGCTTCAGTTCTGGGAAAAAAAAAAATTACGAGAAGTCAAAAGGATGACTCCAGAGCTCATCCATGAGGATCTCAGCAGGGTGGGATGCCAGCACAGCTGGCAGCAGAAGTAGTGGTTTGCACTGCCAGGATGCCACAGATTGAGTGTGCTGGGAGTCCTTTGCCAATGCACCACACCAGCTGGAAAAACAACCCTCAGCAGAGCTTCCCAAACCCACCAAAATCCCCCAGGAGCTGCTGTTTTGTTCTCCAAAGTGACCCAACCCTGTGAATCACCAGCAGAACACGCTCAGCACGGCGGAGCGTAACCAGAGCTGAAACCCACAGAGGACTTGCTCCCAACTTTTCTCTCCAGACTTTGCTTCTCTGGGCACCCCCTGGGGTCCCAAACCATCTCTCTTTAGAGCCGTGGAGTGTTTCACTGGATTCCAACACACACTTCCAGGCTCACTGCTCCGAGGGGGATCCCAGCTTGGCCCCCACGGGATGCACAAGAACAGCTCTTGGGGTGATGTTCCATGGGATTGAGGGATAACTCCTTAAACACAGTCCTGCTGTCTCCAGTCAAGTATGGACACCAACCCAGCTGGCAAACCTGGTTTTTCTGGGTTTTGCATTGAAATGTCACTCCAACTTCATAACTCAATGCCTCTTTTAGTTTAGAGGATGAAAGGCCAAGCTTGGTGGCAGTACAACATTGGCCAGGATGAAGAAATCCAAGCAATGAGAGTCAAATCATGAAAAAAACATCATTGACATCAACCTAGATTTGACACCAGCAGCTACAGTCAAGTCTGCAGCTTTAGCTGCTGCTATCACAGCCAGGAAGATGCTTTTTAGTCACCCTGGGCACAGCAAATCTCATCTTTGATTAACTGCCCTGGTCTAGCCTTCAGTCCATATTTCTACACCCCTGACCCAGCAATCAAAGCTTTTCCAATTCCAGAAACGGCCGGGAACCTGCAGCTTTTCCATATGGTTTCATTTAAGAGAGGTGAGAGGCCACTGACAGGGTTTTTGGAGGTTAAAGGAAAAAAAAACCCGAAGCAAAACAAAAAGACACGTGTCAGAACAAGCAGGAGCAGATCCCCGAATCCCACACAGCACCACACGCCTTCGCTCCCGCAGACACCAGATGGGCTGGGGCCCACGGAAACCAGCACAACTCCTCACACTCGGGTCCAGGAACCAGCAATCCATCAAAGCCTGAGCTCTCCAGCCTGGCTGCCACCATGGAATGGGACACGACGAAGCCAAAGAGCCCTGAAACCAAAACGCAAGCAGCACGAGGGGAAGGGCTCAAGTTGGAAAGGAGAGAGAGGGGATTTTATTTCTGCGTTTATTTCTTGAGCCCCACCGGCAGCATTCACAGCTCCTGGATGCACTGGTGGTGTTGAAGTTCCCTCACAGGGGTTCACAACCTCTGCACACACCAGGACATTGGGTGTGTGTGGGGCAGACGTGGAGAGAGATCTTCAGACCATCCCCAGCCCAAAGCTGCTTATCCTAACAAAGGGAGGCACATTCCTTTTTGCCTTTTAATTAAAAGCTGGCTCGTAAATCAAACCTCTGGTTCCTACACTTCATTGTCATTTGAGGGAAAGGCTCTTTTTCCAAGGCTCCCTCCTGCAAGCTGCGGTCCCTTCTCCAGATCCAGCAACACAACTAATTGCACCACTTTTGTTTGCTATGAACTCGCCCAGCCTTTGCCAGACCAGGAGTTGGACTCTGATCGCTGCCACAAATGCCTAGTTATGAGTCACAAACCAAACAAGCCTCCCCCAGCTTAAACATCAGCGGTGGGGAGGAGAAAATTACTGCTAAGTAAGCACTCCCCCTGTATTTCCTCAGGGGCATCCACAGCTGGTTTCAAATTAGAGGGTTCCTAGAGGTGGGCTGGGGTAGCTGCTCAAGGCAAATTGCAATAGTCAGAGAACAAAACCTGCAAGGCATGTGTTTATTTAAGAGATTTTTTGCATTCATACACACATTTGCACAGAATTCGTTTCAAAATTATGTGGCTGTGGCTATTCTGTTTTTGTCCCCTCCAGCCCTGCTCTGCTGTCCTGCACAGCAGTGATTTCCAGCACTGGGAAAAGAGCTAAAGGTGTCAGTCCAGACTGCAGCAAATACCTGCAGAGATGGCCCAGCTGAGACTCAATAAAGCCAGAGCAGCATAAGGAGTGAACAGTGGGGACGAGAAACTTCCGTGCAAAACATTCCCCATGAGCACAATGGGATCCTGTAAGGAGCTTCAGAGAATCACAGAGTATCCTGAGCTGGAATGGACCCACCAGGATCATCCAGTCCAACTCCTGGCCCTGCTCAGGACACCCTAAAATCCCACCCTGTGCATTCCTGGAAGCGGTGTCCAAATGCTCCTGGAGCAGCCTTGGGAATGAGCCCAATCCCTGGGGAGCTGCTCAGTGCCCAGCACCCTCTGAGGGAAGAGCCTTTCCCTGATATCCAACCTAAACCTCTCCTGACACAGCTCCAGCCGTTCCTTTGGCTCCTGTCCCTGGTCACAGAGAGGGGAGATCAGTCTCTGCCCCTCAGCAGGAAGCTGCAGGCTGCAGTGAGGTCTCTCCTCAGACTCCTCCTCTCCAGGCTGAACAATCCAAATGACCTCAGCCGCTCCTCAAACGGCTTTTCCCCATCTTCACTGTCCTCCTTCAGACACTCTAACGCCTTTATATTTACCTTTCTTCTACTGTGGTGCCCAAAATGGCACACAGGACTCAGGGCGAGAACGGAGCAGGACAATCCCCTCCCTCAACCACCCAGCAAAGCTGTGCCTGACGTCCTCCATTGTGTCCAGGGGGACACAATAAAGACGCTCTTACACCTGCCAGGTTCAACAGAAAGGAGGAAATGGAATGCTTTTATTTACATTATCTCATTCTTATACACATCCCAACTCCACAAGGGATTGGAGAGCATGTCACTTCCTTCTCCATCCCACTGGAGAAGAAAGGTGCTCATCAAAGTTGTCATATCACAAAAGGAATGAAAAACAGAAAATACCGTTAAGTAAACACTGGCTATTATTTACATGAAACTGTGTGAAAAGAATCTGACTCCAAGGTTAAAACAGAAGGCTTACAAAAAACCAGGGCAACACTCCATCAGCCCAGATTCCACTTGCCACTGACCAGGAAGAGCAGGAAGCTGAACCTGGATCTCACTGCCATGGGCACATCCCCGGCAGTGCCCAGTTCCTTTCCCTGGCCCATCCCTTCCCAAGGACAGCCAATATCTGCATTCCCCCCATCAGCAGCTGAGGCAGAGATCAGTGATCTGGCCAGAGGGAGAGGGGGGAGGTGGGAGGCTGGGGAGGTGATTTTGGGCACCGATGTGGCAGCAGGGTGGTGAGGGGGTAGGGAGGAGGACGGCGAAAGGAAGAGATGGATGCACAGCGCCTTATCAGGGACTTGCTGCTCTTTCAACTGGCTCCCTGATAGCATACAGAGCTTAATCAAATATGCAAATGATGTCCTATCTAGAGACAAGGGAAATAGAGAAATAAACCCAGAGACCGTGCATGAAAACAAGCCGATAAAATGAGGGAGTGGGGAGAAGGTTTCCTCTTTTTGATAAAATTATTTCAAAAGGTTAAATTAAAGCAAAACTAATTAGGAGAACCACACTTAAGCTGACTTCCCCTAAGAAGGGTCAGCAGGCAAGAGGCATTCAAATCAAAGGCAGATGCAAGAGGCACTTCAAGGGCTGCCTGAAAAGTCATTATCCCAGTCAAAAAGGAAGGGGATAGAGAGGAGGAAGGCATCACAAGAGCCTTTTTGGCTGGGCATCCATCCGGGCACTCAGTTGAGTGTATGGGGAGTTAAACAGCTTCTCTTTGCCACCCTGGAGAGCAGAAGGAGCAGGTGAAGGCCAAAGCTGATCACCAGATGTTCCAGCCACAGCATTTCTCTGAGAACAAAGGGACAAAGAGAAGCAAACTGACCAGAGGGACCTGGGAACAGATTTGCTTTTCCTTGTACCCCACCCCTGCACCATTTCCATCGGCAGCTGGGCCGTGCCAGGCTCTGAACGCCCCACAGAGCTGCTGACACCATGCAGGGAATCCCCGGCCACCACCACGGGGCAGGTGACACCCAGCAGCACAGCCAGCTGTCCCCCGGGAGGCTGCGGGACCCGTGGGTTCCAGCGAGGAACAGGCAGCAGGACATTGTCACCTGTCTGGTTTTGTCACCAACGTGCCCCTGCCGGCACGGCGCACACCCTCGGCCCTCCGTGGGGAAATCCAGCTCTGCAGAGCTGTCAAACGCAGGCTGCATTTAAAGGAAGGGTTTGAAGAGATGAAGGTACAACCTGCTGCCTTCCCTGCTGCAGTGGGCTCGCTGGAGCCTGCTCTTTTCTCCTGGAGCTGGGAGTAAAGACCCACAGTGCAGCACTGCTGGCGTAGAATTTGGAGGGATTAGACAGTTATTTGCAAATCTCACTGCATGATCACAAGATTCTGTCTCCAACAAGACTCTGAGTCACAGCTAAACTAGAATATCCCGAAAAAAGAGCAGCGCTCGAAACATGTGGGAAAGGCACCCAGCGAAAACACAGCTCAGCCAAACCCTGCACACCAGCACCGAGACTGCTGAGTAGTCAGAAAGCAGAGGGGGGTACTTGAAGGAGAGACATGGGAAATTAATTGCTCTCTGCCAAAAAAGCAGGCTCCAGCTCTTCCCAGGAACAGCAGCCTTCATGTCAGGAGGGGAAAAACGGGAGTTTTCCTGCTGCAGTTAGACAGTGCAACAAGCTGCAGTGTGAGGCACGGACAAGCTGTAGCTGGAAGTCTCAGAGCAATGGAAATGAGGGAAACGAGGGATGTGAGAGGCAAAGCAGCCACCTGCAGTGACAGAACCCCGAGTGGGTATTTCAAACAAGTGTTGGCTGCACCAGTTCAGCAGCAGCGCCTGGAGAGAGCCCCTCTGATGTGGGTTAAGGCAGAGGATGGATCACAGGGTAACCCAGGCTGGAAGGGACCTCAGAGGGTCTCCAATCAAACCTCCTGTTCAAAGCAGGGTCTGCTGTGATGTCAGACCAGGTTGTTCTGTCCCTTTTGGCCTTGAGAATCTCCAAGAATGGGAACTGCTTCTTCAAGATCCTCACGGACAAAAAGCTTCTCGTTATATCCAGTTGGAATTTCCTCATGCCAATTTATGCCTGCTGTCCCACACCCTTTCCTCACTCACCAACATGAGGAACCTGTCTCCAGCTCCTCAATAACCTCTCTGTCACCATGGGAATGCTGTTACCTGGTCCCTCCACATTTTCTCATCTCCAGCCCACATGAGTTCATTTCTCTCATCCTCTCCTCTCAGGGCAGGTTCTCCAGCTCCTGGCCAAACTCTTCACACTTTCCTGAACTTGTTCTGGTTGATCAATTTTTTGCTCTGAGTAGCCTAAAACTGGGTGCAGTATCTGGATACAGCCTGGAAACTGAGCCCAAGATGATCACCTTCCCTCCATCTACTGGCAGTGCCCTGTTTGCAAAACCTGCATCTTTGATTTCACCCACGGGAACAGAATCCATTCACTTTTAGGTCACGGTTTAGGACTTTATCATCACTGGCCAGTGATTTTTACATGACCCAGGAGAAACTGTGCCACTGGCCAGTGTCCACAGTGATTCCCACCAGCCCTTTCACCCAACACGAGCACCAAGTGCTGAGCTCACCACAGCTACCAAAACCACAACTTGGAGTGCTTCAGCCAGAAAAATTAACTACTTTTTCAAGCAGCTAAGCTGGCAGCAACCTCTCAAAGAGGGGCTGCACATCAAGGTAGGACACAGACAACTGCAGACATCAAATTCTGACGGGAACCAGCATCGCTCCATCACCAGCCAGTGAAGCACCAGGACTCCTGCTGGCTCAGGAAGCTGTGAGGAGAGGCCAGGGTGAACCAGCCCCTCTTGCAGAAACACTCTGCCCAGCAGGAGCCAGAGCCTCTCCAGCGTGTTTTCAGAGCAGTCAAGTCCACTTGCCAAACAGCTGGGGGAAGAAATGAGATTCAAAAGAACCCCGAGTGTTTCAAGGCGGCAGAGGGAAGGAGAAGGGAGCTGAGGTTCCCTGCTGGCATTCGCACAGAGCTGTCAGCTGCAGGATTCCCTCCAGGGAGCATCAAAACCGAGCAGGGCTCTGTGTTTTGTGTGTACTCAGAAGCCCCCTGGCCTGGAGAAGCAGGGGGGATCTCTGGCTGTGCCTGCAGTTACCTCCAGGCTGTCATTCCAAGAGTGGCAATCCCAGCGCTGCCACGGCAGCTCCAGCTCCTTGGATGGGAGGCAAATTCCAACCCCCCGGGTGGAACTGGGACACCAATTCCATGGGCAGGGACACCTTTGTCCTAGGTTATAGTGTAAGATGGGCCCCCAAAAATACTCTTTTACCATTTTCATGAGCTGTTGAG
>VYXC01024359.1:56286-107974 GCA_013397175.1 Platysteira castanea
CCCAGCCTCGAACGCTTCCAGGGATCCGGGGGCATTCACAACTCAGCACTTTCCCAACAGCCCTGTGAGAGGGGCCAAACTGAGAACTGCAAATCCCAGCTCTCACGTTTTAAATTCTCCCTGTGGTGCTTTGTCTCTGGATCCAAGGAAAGCAGGGTCTCAAGGGTTTGGGGTTATCCAGAGGGCTGTTCATGGAACTGGTCAATACCGGGAGTTCTCTCCTAAATAAAGTTGATACCTGGTGGGAAGTGCTGGCCAGATTTCAGAGCTTTCCGATCTGAATGGAAACCTTCACCCCACATGACATTCCACATCTAAAAACCCTTCAAAGACCACAAACTGATAGGATTTGATGAAAAATGAAATGCAGCCCACAGAGTGAGTGTTGGTTTTTAAGCTGAAGTTCTCTCTCTGCGAGGAATTCAGCACAGAAAAGGCTTTGAGTGAAATATTTGGCTGGAATAAAAAGAAACCAAACAATTTCTTACAGGGAAGTTGCAAATAAATGAAAATATCTACTGCCCCATTTTCAAATAAACACTTCAGAATGGACCAGAGCTTTGTTTTGTGAGAAATGCAATTCCTAGGGCCATTCCCAGGCTGACATTTGTAAGCTCAACTCTCTCTTCACACCTGCACCTACACACAGAATAATTGCAGGTGAGTTGTATTTTTTTGACTGGAAACGATCTGCATGAAAGCAATGACCCATAAATTAAATGCCTGGGGAAGGAATACAAGGAACGTGAGACACTGCTACGCTCCCTTAGTGATGCCAGGTATTAGTGGCACCAGGAAAAAACCCAAACCAAGCACACCAAGCATCTCCACGGGTACATCCCTGGTTTTCTGGAGTGAAGAGCCGAGCGTGTAATGACAGAGTGAGCAAAGGAGAAGTAAAAAGCCAGGGAATTTTGGCACCTGGCTGCTTTACAGCCAAGTGGTTTGCAGGGAGAACATCCCCAGGAATAGCTCCTGTGCTGTTTGCAGGGAGATGAAACAGACATTTGTGAAACTCAAGGGAGGGGGTTTTTTGCATCTCCTGAAAGAAATCACTAAAGATTCCCAAGGGTGCCAACTGAATTTCAGCCACGGGTGTTGCCTGCAGTGTTCCCCATGGTACAGAGGAGCTCACTGCCAAGGAAGCCCATCAGGATCCCTGGATTACTCCAAAACTGGGGGAACACTCACCAGAGTGGTGGGGACACGCAGGAACACCGTGGGGCAGCCAGCACAGGAGGGAATCGCAGGCACTGGGTTCCAACCAGAGCACAGCAAGATTCCATATTTCTCATTAAACAATGCCGCAGCTGGCCAGGAGCTGGTTTGCCATCCCACCTGATTTGTTGAGTCAAGCACTTCACAGCACTTAATGCATTTCTTTTCCCCAGTGCTTTTTGAGCAAGGGAAATATTCCCTACCTTTTGCAGGAGAGAAAATGAGGCATGGAGACACACCAGAAGTTCCTGGCAGACCAAAGGACTGAGCCTACTCCTCCCTAGGCCACCCTGCTCCATCCCCAAGAAGCCACAAACCCTCACTAAACCTTTAATCCAAGGGCAGTGGGTTTTGTGCATTAGATACGGACAGGGGGAATTCTCCTTTTCTGGAGCTCTTCGTTTTCATCCTATTTATTTCTTCGTTCTGCAGGGCCAGGCTGTGCCACGGACAAGGCAGCAGAATGGGAGGGAATATTTCTCCAGCACATTATTCCGTGCCTTCCTGATGGACTGCACATGGAGCTCTGTGAATGAGCAAGGGTTGCAAAACGCATTTTGCCTGGGGCAGTGAAATAGCTGGGGCCAACCGTGTCATTCGGTTTCACTCGCACTTTCCCTGCCCTATCTCTATCTTGGTTTTTCCTTTTCTTTCTCCTTTTGTTGTCTTGGTTACACGGGCAGATTCCCGATATGCTGCTAGTGTTCATTTTAATGATATGTTCCTGTAAAGCACAATATTTTGCTTCAGCTATGTGTGCCACTGGATAAATTCCTTTGACACATGTGACATTTGTATATCAACTAACAGATATTGCTTTATGACTGTGGGTATTTTGCAGGGCATTCATGGATCGCGTAAATCAAAATCTGATACACAGTCTGCCACTTTCATATATATAAAAAAAAAAAACCCACACGGAGAGGAAAATACTGAAACTGCAGAAAAAAAGCAGCAAAGTTTCTCCAAAACCGTCTTGTAATGACTTGCAGCGAGTCTTCCAAACACAGAATAAACCCTGCTATCTTGGAGATCATCTCAGAACTCCTCTTTCATGCCATCCAAAATATTCCACTGCAGCTTGACCGAGGAGCTGCACTGCACCAGGAGAAGCAGCAGAGTGTGACACGCCTGCTAGGACCCAACAGCACAAGAAAAAAATTCCCAGTTCCTGGGTTTTGTCCAGGAGTTCCATCTAATCCTACAAGGCTTATTCCAATTTACCACTGGTTCTGAACAGAAAACAAACTTCGTGCTGAAATCCTGGGTTATGCTGGAGCTGCAATCCCAGTGCAGCATTTTCCTTGCTCCCTGTTCAGCAGCACCCGGCTGATGAGCCGAGGTGGAAAACAAAGCATCAGGAGGCCCATGGCAGGGGCCAAGGAGCATCGAGGGAAAACCTCGAGTGCCAAACCACCCAGAGGAGGTGACAGGTTGCTGTCCCAAGGTCAGACACCCTCGGGAGCACTGGAGGGGGACAATGTGTGGAGGAGAGGCAGGGATTGCAGAAGTCACAGCACGGATGGGGGTGAACCTACAGGAACTAAAGGTTTCCAGGAGTCTGGATCAACTGGTCCAAAACAATCACTCACGTTCAGGGGAGCCGCATTTTGCTTTGTGTTCTGCCTCTTTGGGGGAAATTTACTCACCTGAGCCAAAGTGGGAACTGCCACAAGCAGAATATTCAGCACATTAGGAAAAAGGGAATAAAATGAACCTTTCTCAAATTACATCAGCCACTTCAGCTCTCTTCTTCTCATTCTTTACCCTATAAGGCTGTCCCTGCTCCCTACCACACTCCATAAAGCACAGAAAGCTTTCTCTCCTTTTTTTCCCCCTATTAAAAAGGAATCAGATCTTGGATTCTGCAATGCGACCTGCAAAGGCAAAGACAGAGCTGCGGCTGAGTTTTCTTCTCCCGAAGCCAAAAAAAAAACCCCAACGAAAAGCTTGTGAGTGCAGGGAGAGAAGTCATTAAGTGTTATGGTCTTTTGGATATTTACCATCCAGATCTCAGCTACCCCACTTCCCTCCCTTCAAGAGACTGGAGAACTGAACAGTTTATTATGATATCACACATGACAGGGAAGTAAACCCTGATTAGCCAGGGGAGGAGATTATTTTTATTATGACCGTTTAAAAAACAATTTGGCTCCTTTTCCACATGCCTGGGTAAAATAATAAAAAAAAAAACCCACCATATTTTCTTTTCAAAAGCAAGAGCAGCCTTTCCTCTGTTTTGAACAAAGCCAGAGACATTTGCCAGTGGGCAGGATCCCATTCCCCTCACAGCCCTCCCTCGGCGTGGGGGAAATGCCATCTGAATTTACAACCCAGATTTGCTTTTCAAGTGAAGAAACAGGTAGAGGAACAAAACCAGAGATTTCAGACTTTCCTTAGGCATCCATGAACAAACAACTCCCTCCACTCCCCACAAGACACAGTGGGTCACCTTCTCACAGCACTTCCTTTGCCCCAGCTTGGAAGTCTTTACTTGCAAAAGGGATTTAAGGAGGAAACAACACCCTAAAACATCCCAAGGGTCTGCCCAAACTCCCTTCCCAGCTTCTCCCTCATGTCCATTATCACAGCCAAGCCACCATCCCCTTGCACAGCCAGTATTTTACACCATTCCTGGGCTGAGCATTCAGACAAACATTGTCAGACTGGCACAGAGGGGTTGAAACAGAGACAGTGTCCACCATTATCTCACTTCCAACAACTCTTCTTCCCCCGGGAAAGCCACAGGGAGATGATTCCACCTCTGCAGCCTCTCCGAGTGCTTCCCCAGGCAGACTCCAGCCATGCAATGGGCCCAGAGAGGAACACCAACACCCTCCTGATGGTGTTTGTGTGGCACCAGCCATAAACACAAAGCTCATGATGGTTCAGGACACGGCTTTCCTTTGATCCCAGCACTCTTCCTTCAGCACAAACCCCCAGCCTGACGCCAACAGCGCGGCCGCTGATCCCGTGCTGGGCTCGTGGTGGAACCACAGCCTGGTCACACTGCTCTGAAGAGAGATCTCCAGAGCATGAATCCTGTTTCCTACACTTCAGCCCCAGTCAGCTTTTCTCCAGCGTGCACAGACACCCTGTGATCAACGACTCAATTAGAGATGGTCTGAACACAGAAAATTCTGTTGGATGCAAATTACATCACGTCCATCTGCGACTGGGGCTGCGGTTTGACTTCTGAAGCATTAATTTCCTGATATGAATAGCCATTTGGAAGAAGGATTTTATCCTCTCTCAGATCATCTCTATCCTTTGAGGGCGAAACACAGGTTTTTTGCCAACCAAACCATTTTTTATCCTCAAAATAGGAGCACCTTGGGACAAGGACTGCACTCATGTTCGATGCGACACTTAAATCTCCATAAAAACATGAAAATCCGAGTTAGAGGACCAAGTAGGTCTTACCTTCTTGAGCTTCCCACTCTTGGTGCCCACAAAAGCCAGGGAGTGGTTCTTGTAGACGTAGGCGATCACCGAGGTCATCCTGTCCCCATCCTCGGTGAAAATGGGGAGCCCTCGCACCATGGATGATACTCCCAAGGGGGCATTCATATCCAGGCCACAGAAATTGTCATCAATTGTTAACAGCTGCAAAGAAAAGAAAAGAAAAAGGGTGTAAACAGCTGAAGTCACCAATTTTTTAGCCATTTGGGAAGCATCCATCCGTTGCATAACGTGCCTGTAATTTACACAGGCTGACAAAAATCAGGGAGGGCTGGAGAAAGAAGTGGGGGAAAAAAAAATTGTCTAAAGTTGCATGATGAGTTACAGCCAGTAGGAGAACTGGAAACTTGGTTCTGTTGAATGACAGCCCAGCAGGATACTTTACATTAAGCCTTTTTCCTACTGCTTTACCAGTCAGTTTTACCAGTCAAGACTCACCAATCAAACAAAAGTCTACTGAAAATGTCTTAAACATACCTAGTTCTGTCAAAAAAAAAAGTATGCACACCATTCCTGTAGATCCAGAGTAAGAACCACAGAGCTAAAGCTGCACTGGCAAATAAAATAGACCCTGACCTGCCCTCTGGACCCGAGATCCAACACTATCAGGCCCATCTGTGAAACCTAAATGAGCCCTCCTTTCCTAATTCTAAACTCAGTAGGACTGTTCACGCTGCACCTTGGAAATTACCATCCTCCAAGGAGTGTCCAGGCACTGTCTGAGAGAGAAATGGTCAGCCCAGGACAAATCTGCTGTAGGGACCATGGTAAGAATAAACACCATAAACTTAGAGCCCTTTCCAGCACCTCAGGGGGCTCCAAGAGGGCAGGAGGGGGAACTTGGAACAAAGGATGGGAGGACAGGACAAGAGGCAATTGCTTCAAACTGCCGGAGAGCAGCGTTAGATGGGGAGAAATTTTAGCCTGTGACGGTGGGGAGGCCCTGGCACAGGTTGTCCAGAGAAGCTGTGGCTGCCCCTGGATCCCTGGAAGTGTCCAAGGCCAGGTTGGACACTGGGGCTTGGAGCAACCTGGGATAGTGGGAGGTGTCCCTGCCCATGGCAGGGGTGGGACTGAAGGGTATGGTGAAAAACCGCACTGTGAAAAGCCAGTGCCCACAAAGGAGACAGAGAAGCCCTGAAACTTCATTTGAACAAAGGGAGAGAGAGTCCATTGGGGCACATCCCCATGGGGCTCCTCTCTCAGGATTTCAAAGGGCACAGAATTCTTTTATCCTAAACTCCCTCTCTTCCTTTCCCCATTGCTGAGGTACCACCTACCACACATTCCCCCCTTGAACCCGTCGTTTTCCCCCAAAGCTCAGCAGTTCAGCCCATCTGAGTTCTGAGGCTCCACCAGAAGTTCAGACCACGCGGGTTCTGCAATGCTTTGCCCAAACCCATTTGTCCATTACCCCAAAGTCCCGGAGTTCAAACCGCAGTTAAACTCTCTGGCTTCTGCAACAAGCTTGTGCGGATTGTGTTGGTAGAGGCATCAAGGCCCATTTCAAAGACATTAACACCCATTTCTCCTAAAGCTCCCTTAACCCATCGAGTCATTTGTAAGGACATTAGCACCCATCTTTCCTTTTTTTAAGGTCCCTTCCAACCCAAACCGTTCTGTGATTTTCCATCTTACTGGGATACTGTAATTCCCTGAAGTTCTTTGGAGAGAAAAGAACCTTCCACAACTACCACAGGGCTTTTGTTGGAGATATCCATGAACTCCCAACAACCAGAGGAAAGCCCCTATTCACTGATGCTGCTGCCTGAGCTACAACACTCAATGCATTTGAACTCAACAAGACATTCACCGGATAGATGCTCCACTGGGATCCTTTCACTTGAATGAATGTAGTGTCCAGTTAGCCCTAAGGGCATTTCTTTGGGGTTCAGGCAGTTCCAGAAAGGCAGCAGGAACATGGCACAGGCAGCTCTTCTACCTTCTGGCACCATCAAGGCAGGTGAAGCTAATGCAGGTCACAGATCCCCACGGAAAAAGTCAAATAAAGCTCCAAATACCCCATCACACCACTGCCGGAGCAGTTGGACTTCATTAACTTCTCTGGGGCCACTCAGAGACTTCAAGTTAAGCAGCCACTTAAAATGTTTTGCTGGACTAAGGCCTAGAAAAGCAATAATTAACTGTCCAGGAAGGTTGCCTAGTTGTGATATATCAGTAATAAAGGACCATGACGATTTTCTTTGTCTGAACTCACAGCTTCCTGGAAACACGGCTAAAAAAAGTGATGCTCCCTGCTTGAGTTCACGAGCAGTAAAAGCCTGATAGCTGATTCATTTTATCCTCACCCAGCAATTACGGGCAATAATTACAGATGGCTTTGCTGAATGGAAGAATAATGTGTCCTAGATGTGTTTATAAATACATAAAACCTGGGAGGAATTCAAAGAGCCATTAGGAGGGATCAGCTAGCCTGAGCTCTGGCCTGCAGGAGTCATTAGTGTTTGTCGACTGCCTCTTTTTAGCACAGCTAAAACACCGGCTCAAAGAGCAATTAGGGAGCAGATCAGCAGCCTCTCTACGAGGCTGCTGGTCCAAAACGCCAGCAAAAAGTCCAAGATAAATCTACAACCCAGCTCTGGGGCATGGAAATCCATAATCAGCAGGGGACAGGAGGTGTGGCAGAGAAGGAGCCACCCAACCAAACTGGAAATGCACCTTCCAGCAGAGCCAGGTAATCACAAAAGGACTCCAGATCATCCCCTCAGCCCAACTCAGCCCCCTGATGTCCTTCCAACCTGAATGGTCCTATGGATGTAGGATCTGACAAGAACCCAGGTCTTCAAGTCAAGCCCAGCTTGACCAGAAGCTCTTAAGAGCTGAGATTAGCACAGTTTGTGTTCCAAGGCTACAATCAAACTGCCTCAGAGCTTGCTCTAATGGCCTGACAAGCTGAAAAGAATCACTTCAGGCTGAAAGCAGGAAACCCCCAAACGGCAGAAAGAGGGGAAAGGGAGGAAAGTTTTCCAGGGAAACAAGACAGCTTTCTTCACCACTGAGAGGATGGAAAGCTTGTTAGTGCCAGCAGACACCTGAGGTGCAGGGTACAAATCTCCATCCCAAACAAGAGGAAATTCTCCTGACAGCAGTGAAATGAGATGAATCCAGCAGAGCTGGCACAGTCGGAGGCATCCCCCTCGGAGGAGCACAGCCAAACCCAGCCACTCCAGCTGAAGCACTCGAGACCAGAAAGGATCCAGGAAATCATCTGGCTGCCTTCCTGCACAATCCAGAACCTCTCACTCCAGGCAGGAGTCTGGGAGGATGTAGCCTCAAAAATCACAGCATTAAGCACAAACACTTGTGGCTGATTTACAGCCCATCTTCACCTGTTGAGACTTAATTAATCTAATTGCCACCAGGTAGTTCCTCCTCCACCTGACTGGGCTCCAGCTGAACTCAGACATACCCTTAATGGGGCAGATAACCCCACACAGAAACAACATTGAATTTAGGTCTATTTATTTATTTCTTTTTTTTGCCCTGACATTATTCACAGAAGGACACATCCTTGTAAGAAGGACTTACACGGAAGTATGGGGTCAGATTTTTCCAAAGAAGCTAGAGTCACACTAGATTGAAATAAGAAATTGTTTATGATGAGGGTGGGCAGGCCCTGGCACAGGGTGCCCAGAGCAGCTGTGGCTGCCCCTGGATCCCTGGAAGTGTCCAAGGCCAGGTTGGACACTGGGGCTTGGAGCAGCCTGGGATACTGGAAGGTATCCCTGCCCGTGGCAGGGGTTGGAATTCCATTGTCTTTCAGTCACTTTCAACCCAAACTATTCTAGAATTCTGAGTCCGCTCACGTGCTGCTGGTCGGGTGCCAGAGAAGCAATCACAGAGCTGTGGTTTGCCATGTGGACAACCCTCCCCCAGGAACAGGATCAAGGCCAGCGAGCCACACGCCACACGAAAACTATTTTCATTTAACATATTTGGGTTATTTCCTCTGGGGATCATCTGCCAAAAAAACGCCAGCAAGCAAAACCCTACAAATAAACACCACCCGGCTTCTGCACAGCTGTGGCTCTCAGCTGCACACAGGCCTTTGTGGAGACAGAAATACAGTCATCTTCTGCAGCAAAGAGAGACACGTAAGGAAGTTTGGATTTATGATGAAAGGGTCAGGAGTTGCAAGCACAGGTTTATTTTCAATTCCAGACACTCCTAGCAGCAATATAAAGTAGCCACGTTGAACTCTCTGGAGCTTCTCTGCTTGGCAATTTCGTGTTAACGACTTTCCAGAATGAAGGAGGAGGTGAGGGCATGAATTCACTTCTAACGCTGCTGCCAAGGTGGCTGGGATAGCAGGGAGAGGCAGAGGGAAGGTCTAAAGAGGTGGGAATAATATCAGCAGTTCTTACATCCCGAGCAGTTAAAATCCAACCCGGAAAGCCACGGCGCAGCCAGCGAGCAGCATGGAAGGAAAAGGGTCCTGCAGTTGGAACGCTGGACTGGAATCCATCGCTTCCTCACCAAATTCCCACTTGCAAAGGAGGGAATATTTCTCACCACCACCCTGCACCAGGGACACTGAGAAACACAGATTTACGAGGTGCTCTGCATAACCAAAATATCTTCGTTTGAGACAGATCAACAGCTCCCAGGTATAAATGCCCTCCCCAGTCCCACCAGCTGCCCCTCCACCTTGGGCTGATGTGCAGGGGGTACCAGCTGGTTGTGTTCTGCCCCTGCCACATCTCCCTGCATCACCAGCCAGGGCTTCCTCTGCAGCCATGGCCAAGGGTGACAGTCACCAGTGAAACGGGAAGGATGTGCAAAAGGATGGGAGGGTTCTGGCCTCCTCCAGGATTAAGCCTATCAAATAAATAATTTACACATCCAAGCCCTCCTGGAGAGGATGGGTTTACAAGGCTGGTGCTGGCTCAGTCCCGGAGGGATTCGCTGAGCCCCCAAAACCCCCAAATTCAGCAGAAGATTTGATTACATCACCTCCTTCCCTGTCCTCATCTCATTCCCCAGCAGGAGAGAGCACGTTGGCATTGCACAAGTGGCAGAAGCACCAAATATCAGGGGACATGGGCAAACAGTGCTCGTAATACACCAATTGTCCCTTAAACATCTGCTTTCACTATTTGCCACTGAAACAGCCCCTGATAATCAAACACAGCCTAATCCACATTTGGGGAATGGCCTCGATAAAGGATTAGCCACCCCTCGTTCCTCCTTGCTTTCACTCGGGCAGAATCTTCCTCCCCAATCAAAGCACTGGAGCCTTTTTTCCCAGATATCTCAGCAGGCTCCAAAGCAATTCCACAGACTCACCAGGGATAAAGGCTGTCCCAATGGCCAAGTCTGGCCTTTGATTTACAGCTAATACCTAAGAGCCCTGTCTTCACACGGTGGCAGGTACTTGGCTCCTCTCTCCTGTTATCTCAGGCTTGGCTGATGCAGAGGATGGAGGGAACACACAATAATGGATGTCTGTGCTGCCAGCAGGGCCAGGGAGCCAACAGCAATAAGAAATCAACAGTTACAGGCATCTGAGTCTTTGCAAGGAGATATCCAAGGTCTTTTCCATCACCTGACTGCGAGATCTCCTTTCCTTCCTGACTGAGGGTGAAGGTGGGCACATGTCCACTCAACGGGAAATTTAAAAATCTAGAGAGATGGAAGACACAGGAAAACCTCTCAGCAGGAACTTCATGGTATCTGAAGACACACAAGCTAAGAAATTTAGGGTCTAGGTCACCTGGTGCAGGGGTGAACCATAAATCCCCACAGAGTGGAGCTGGAAATAAAGGAAACCATCTCCCTGCAAGCCACAGGACTTTAAACTCCAACAGCAGCAGGATGGTACCCAATGCTTGTGCTTCTCCTGTTTACCTGTGCACATTCTCTTGCTGGTTTGAGCATGGTTTCAGCGCAGGGTGAATTCCTGGCTGGGCGCTGCTTTGCCATTGGCATTGGCACTTGGCATTCCTGAAGCTGGATTGACTCTCCCTCTGACCTCCTGCAGCATCTCTGCTCCTGGCCATGCTGCCCCCTGTGAAATCAGTGGATTTTGGTTCACCTGCCCTTCTCCCCACAGACCTTCAGCAGAACCATCACGTTTCGTCCTGCTGCTGTGCCGAGCTGTGAAATCCTAGTGCAGGATGGACACGGCCCCCCTGGCTTTCCCCTGCTGCCACATCATTCCGGGAATTTGATGCCTCCTCGTCCTGTGCATTCCTGCCAGTGGGTCAGGGAAAGGCTGCAGGTTTGCCCAGCTGTAGATCTTTGTCATCTGAAGTTCAAAATTTTGTGGACAAAGAGATGGGCAGCGACCAAAGATAGCACAGACCACCAGCCCACCCCCTCGGGCTGCAGTCTAACGACACCCAAAAATACCCAGTCCCATTTCCCCAGGGTGCTCTGTGATAAAACAGGAGCTGGATAAAGAGCCAGCATTTGGAAATACGTTATAATTGCACGCTGCTCTTCACTCGTGCACCCACAGCAGTGGTTGCTGTGCAATTACATGTCACCATATACAAATGACAGTGCAGTTACAGTAACTTTACCAATTACAGGGAAATTGCACCCACTATGCTGAGAGGTTTTCATTCAGACACGATTCGGGGGTACAAGAACAAGAGGGAAAAGTTACTCAAATTGACTAGAACTGGCACAGGCATTTGGTTTTTAGGTCTGTAGTTTAAGCACCAGTTCAAGGACTGGTGTCAAGTTTCCAGAGTGCTGCAGAATCTTAATGGAGTACAGACTTTTTATGCCTGCATTTATGTCCCTGCTCTGCTGCGAGTGTGAGGCTTCCCAACAGTCTACACCGTGTTCCTCCACGTCATAAAATCTGCAATTTCCTGAAGAGGAGCCTGCCTTTCTTACAGAGAGCAACAGGTTCCTTCAGTCTCCAGGCCCTTTCCTCAGCAGAGCTGGGTGATTATCAGTAATTGTGGATAAAAGGAGCTGTGATATAAATTTAGCATCCTCTAAGTCCTGCGTTTCTGAGTGATGACAGTGCCCAAAGATGTGCACAAGCTAAGTCCATTAGTGAACCCCAACAGATCTTCTAGATCCCAATACTACAAAATTTAAGCAATTCTGGCACTAAGTTTGCTTTCCTTACTTTTTGCTTCAGACCCCAGAGATGCAGAGCCCAGCTTTCAGCATCTGCTGACCCTGTCACAGCCATGGCGATGCAATTACAAAGATTTTTAATTTTTTTTTAATTGTTCTCCAACTCTGGTTCCCACTTTTGCTAGGGGACTGCTCTGGAAGCAGAACTGAGCTAATATGGGCTCTGAGCAGCCTGGACTAGTGGGAGGTGTCCCTGTCCATGGCAGGGGGGTGGAACTGGATGAGCTTTAAGGTCCTTCCCAATCCAAACCATCGTATGATGCTGTGATCAGAGGGAAACTGGTCATGTCCCTGTGAAGGAAAGTCATATTGTGATTTAAGTGGTACTTCCAGCACCTTGGTTAGGCCCCAAAAGCCTGATGTAAGCAGGGAAGAGGGACAGTGTGGATACAGAATTGCTGCTTGCAGGAACTTTTCTTGCTTCTTTCCTATCCCGTGAGAGACTTCTCTCTCTCACGGAAGTTATCTGTACAATTTTGTAAACNTGCTCCTGGCCATGCTGCCCCCTGTGAAATCAGTGGATTTTGGTTCACCTGCCCTTCTCCCCACAGACCTTCAGCAGAACCATCACGTTTCGTCCTGCTGCTGTGCCGAGCTGTGAAATCCTAGTGCAGGATGGACACGGCCCCCCTGGCTTTCCCCTGCTGCCACATCATTCCGGGAATTTGATGCCTCCTCGTCCTGTGCATTCCTGCCAGTGGGTCAGGGAAAGGCTGCAGGTTTGCCCAGCTGTAGATCTTTGTCATCTGAAGTTCAAAATTTTGTGGACAAAGAGATGGGCAGCGACCAAAGATAGCACAGACCACCAGCCCACCCCCTCGGGCTGCAGTCTAACGACACCCAAAAATACCCAGTCCCATTTCCCCAGGGTGCTCTGTGATAAAACAGGAGCTGGATAAAGAGCCAGCATTTGGAAATACGTTATAATTGCACGCTGCTCTTCACTCGTGCACCCACAGCAGTGGTTGCTGTGCAATTACATGTCACCATATACAAATGACAGTGCAGTTACAGTAACTTTACCAATTACAGGGAAATTGCACCCACTATGCTGAGAGGTTTTCATTCAGACACGATTCGGGGGTACAAGAACAAGAGGGAAAAGTTACTCAAATTGACTAGAACTGGCACAGGCATTTGGTTTTTAGGTCTGTAGTTTAAGCACCAGTTCAAGGACTGGTGTCAAGTTTCCAGAGTGCTGCAGAATCTTAATGGAGTACAGACTTTTTATGCCTGCATTTATGTCCCTGCTCTGCTGCGAGTGTGAGGCTTCCCAACAGTCTACACCGTGTTCCTCCACGTCATAAAATCTGCAATTTCCTGAAGAGGAGCCTGCCTTTCTTACAGAGAGCAACAGGTTCCTTCAGTCTCCAGGCCCTTTCCTCAGCAGAGCTGGGTGATTATCAGTAATTGTGGATAAAAGGAACTGTGCTATAAATTTAGCATCCTCTAAGTCCTGCGTTTCTGAGTGATGACAGTGCCCAAAGATGTGCACAAGCGAAATCCATTAGTGAACCCCCACAGATCTTCTAGATCCCAATACTACAAAATTTAAGCAATTCTGGCACTAAGTTGCTTTTCTTACTTTTTGCTTCAGACCACAGAGATGCAGAGCCCAGCTTTCAGCATCTGCTGACCCTGTCACAGCCATGGCGATGCAATTACAAAGATTTTTAAATTTTTTTTTAAATTGTTCTCCAACTCTGGTTCCCACTTTTGCTGAGGGACTCCTCTGGAAGCAGAACTGAGCTAATATGGGCTCTGAGCAGCCTGGACTAGTGGGAGGTGTCCCTGTCCATGGCAGGGGCGTGGAACTGGATGAGCTTTAAGGTCCTTCCCAATCCAAACCATCCTGTGATGCTGTGATCAGAGGGAAACTGGTCATGTCCCTGTGAAGGAAAGTCATATTGTGATTTAAGTGGTACTTCCAGCACCTTGGTTAGGCCCCAAAAGCCTGATGTAAGCAGGGAAGAGGGACAGTGTGGATACAGAATTGCTGCTTGCAGGAACTTTTCTTGCTTCTTTCCTATCCTGTGAGAGACTTCTCTCTCTCACGGAAGTTATCTGTACAATTTTGTAAACCATGGACACCTGCAAATTGGTTTTAGTATAAGTGGAGAAAATATTTTGCATATAGTTCGACCAATCACCCCAGAGGGGTGGTTAGGAAATTGATCAATTAAACTATGAGGAAAAAGTCCATAAAAGAGTTGTAAAATAATTAAATAAATCAATCTCTCTGCAAATTTCCTGCCTGCTAAGTCTCTCTCCTTCTCCACTCCACTCTGGGAAATGGCAATAAGCAACTACAGGACAGTACCTCCAGCAGCAATGGGGACTGAAATAATACAAACATTCCACTCACGGAGATCTTCCCATTCCAAACCCCAACCATCGTCGCTGTGCCAGCCAAATCTCCCTTTTTCACTGGCATTTCCACCCCTTCAGAAAACTCCCAGCGTCGCGATTCCGAATCTCGGCGCCAGCACCCCGAGCCAAGCAGGCGGGGTGAAAATCACACCCCGAGGCTGTGTGGTCACTGAGGGTCATCCCTACAAACCAGAAGGATGGAGGTGGCCTGAAGAGCAGCAAGTGTGGCTGTGAAAGGTGTAAAAGGAAGCCGAGCTCTCCTGGGGTGCCATGAACTTCCCCTTGCTGGCTCGGAGGATCACACGGATGAGGTGCTGAAGGATAAACAGAGGAATATAATCTCTGTGGCTCTCAGGTCAGTGCTTTGAAAAATTCACTTAAAATTTTTCACAGCCCCCCCAAAAAAAAAGATTATAGAGCCTGGAGACTCTGCCTTTGAAACTGCCATGGACTGTTGGGTAAATAAGCATTTAGGGATTTTTCAAAAGGGAAGTATTGATCAAATAAGCTGCTAGAGCTCTTCTGTAAGAACTTATTCCAGCAGCAAAGTTCTGTTGCACACCTGAAACACAGCAGCGCTGATATTCTCTGGTGCTGCTGTAGCTGAGACGGGGAGAAAGAGTCCCAGAGAGAGGAAATCTTGGGTGAAAAGGGGTTTTTGTGCAAGCAGAAGGACACCTTTGAGAGAAGGTGCTGCATTTACCCTAGAGGATGTCACATTTCCCTGATCAGCCCTGTCATTCCTATTGAGTGCACACCAGCACCTGGTCAGATAAAGTCTGGCTGCTTCCCTCTGATGGCACCACCAGCAATTCACTGCATCACGATGGCTGTAATTATTATTTTGTTTCACAGGAAAAATCATCATTTGGGCTGCAAAGTGCCACCCGCGCCAACAGCGCTGCAGAAATGAAACAACAAGGCTGCTTTGCATGCAGGCAACACCTTCACCCCGAGAGCCCAGAGCCTCTTAAAAGCATTAATTAAGCCTCACCACGGTCCTGCAAAGGTGATTTAAGTGCTGTAATGAGTGAGATGTATGTGCTGCTGCTCTTCAGCACCGGGAAATGGTGAGAGCTTGGCTTGATCAAGAAATAACAGAGGGTTGAGATCCAGGGCTGGCATCTGTATCAGGAAGAATCGAGATGTGTCTGGTCCCATCATCTCACAGAAGATGAATTTAAAGAAGCCTGGTTATCAGTTTAAACAACAAACTGAAGCACTCGAGCCCTGAAAGGGAAAATCTCCCACTTGCTGCCGCTTATCTGTGCAGATCTCAGTGCTTGAGGAATTCAGAGCTGTTTGTAGCAGGCGAGGTGTAAATTCACTGAGGCCCCAGCTCCTCCCGAATCTGAAAGCAGGGCTGTGCAGTCGGGAGGCTGCAGCCAGCTCTGGAAGCATAGGATGGTTTGGGTTGACAGCCCTGTGTTTCCTGGCGTGGGATCCCGACCCACAGCCCCAGCCCAAGAGTGCCGGGTCATTCCCCCATTAGGAGGAGTGAATTTTTATTATTCCCTGCTGCACGTTGCCTCACTCTGCCTCTCCCACTCTCTCCCCTTGTCGAAATACGTGCCTGGCTAATATTGCTTGTTTACAGGATAAATCAGCTGTACAAATCCTATTCTATTTTGGATCACTGACAACGGCAGGGTAATGACATTGAAACATGCAGCGTTGTTCCTACTGATCTCATGTCACCCACGTGTTCCATCAGCTACACCAGCTCCCAGTCCCACATGGAGGAAACAGAGGAAACTTTGTCCTTACCACTTAGTTCCAGTCCTTCCTATCTGGGTCTTGCCTTTCCCAGCGTTGAGTACTTCTTTAAATACAGAATCATAGGATGGTTTGGGTTGAAAGGGACATTAAAGACCACCCAGTCCCACCCCCCTGCCATGGGCAAGGGCACTCTTCACTGGATCAGGTTGTTCAAAGCCTCATCCAAACTGGCCTTGAACACTTTCAGGGATGAGGCTACAGCTCCATCCTGAACCTGGATACATCCCCACAACCAGGTCTGTGCCGGCTCTGCAAACACCAAAGTTGTTGCTAGGTAACCCAAAGACTGGCCCAGTCCTACTAAAATGCCTCTCAAACAAACTTAGAGCAAAATCTATGTCTTATCTTACAACAGCAAGGTCATGCAGGTGCCAGGCTGGGAGTGTCTGAACAAGAAATATGGTCAGGTGTGGTTCAGACATCTCTCTGTGAGTGAAACAGCTTTTCTCACTTCCATCTCCACATTATCCAGTCTTCTAATATCTGTATTATCCCATCAGGCACAACGGGGACCCATCCATGCAATTTGGACAAATAGAGAAATTTCAGGGAGGGAAAAATAAATCAGTCTTATATGTTTCCTGGAATATAAGTAAATAGACACACACATCAGATCACTCCCAGAGGCTGAATATCTTCACTGGGCCTCCAAGTCCTAAGACAGACCCTGCACTGTGTTTCACCCCGACAGCTCCACTGGCATCAGGCGAGGGAGGAAGGGTCTGTGCAGGATTTATCCCAGAGAGCAGAGCTGGATCCAGCACCCCCTCGACCCCCTCCTCAACAGAACGAGCATTGTCCAACCTCCCCTGCTCCGGAGGCTTTAAATAGCATCAGCCTCGCCAAGGGAGCTGGAGTCACTTTGCTTCTGGCTCTTCCAGGACATCTGGGGTTTGCTTTCTGATAATTAAAAAAAAGAAACCCTCTTGCACAAGCACTGCCCTTGGCCTGCCAGGCGACCTCCTGGCGAGGCAACGCGAGGTCAGGTTTGCGGAGTCGCCGATCTCCTGGCGCGGAAGAGAATGCGAAGAGATCATGTGGAGCCCTCCAAAAATGCAGAGCTGAGCCACAGGCGACCGCAGGGCTCGACCACAGAAGAAAACAGCTTGGGTTGCTGGCAGGGGAAGCAGCAAAGAGCAGTTCCCAGAAATAAATCTAATTGTCCGTGTGGCGAGGAGCGCGGGGAGGCGGCGCGGGCAGGGAGGGAGAGTCTGGCACTTGGCTCACCTGAGCACGGGGGGACCAGCAGGACCTGGGGGTGATGCTGAGCTGCTCAGGCAGAGCCAACTGGTGCAGGGATGGGATGGGTGGTGGGGGAGGGAGGGAGCTGTGCCTGGAATATCTCAGACACAACAGAGGCTCTGCAGCCGTGGGTCCTGCTCTGCCCTCAATGAACATTTTGTGTGAGCAGGGTCACCCAGACGTGAGAGAACAGCTCTATGAGAGGGTTTGGCACCCCGCCACTTAAAGGCAGAGGGTTTCTTTCTGTTTTATGTTATGGAAGGAAATAAATGGTTTTGAGAAGGTTGTTTCCAATGCATGTTTGGGGGTTTTCCCCCCACAGGACAATGAGAGAAGGAGAGGTTTCAGGGTGGGGGTGTTATGAGACTGTAATTAATTATTGCCAGAATTATTTCTGCATCCACTGATCAGGCAGTATCCTTTCAAGGACAGGTGTTTAATACTGAGAAACCTACTTAAAACCTCAAATGCAATCATCCTCTCCATGCAATTAGGCCCTGGTTTACAGCCCTTAAGTGCAAGCTTCTGTTGATGTAGAGGATTAAGAGTTTTTGTTTTGCTCTCCCTCAGAGCATCCAAAGCCACTTCTGTCCCTGCCTGGAGCGCAGAGCACTCTGCAGAGGCAGGGACCTGTCCTTATCCCTGCTGGCTGAAAGCAGAGAGGAGGCACCTGGGAGAGAGAAGCATCACCCAGGGAAAAGAGATGAGCCCACGTGCTGTCTGACCTCACTCACAGTGGAAGCAGAGGGGAGAATTTCCCAATCCCAGTTCAGAGGGGCCAGGACCCCGCTGGGAGCACTGGACACATGAACTCAATTGCTCTCCCTTAGCCTGAGGAGCATGGCCCTGGATGTCTCTGGCCACTTCCACCACTGACCCCAACCCTAAGAAAAACCAGCTGTGTCCCTGGAGGGAGCTCCCTGAGCTGCCTCACATGGGGAGATAACATGGAATTTCTCTCTGTGGAAGTGTTTCCACCCCGAAGCAGAGCCAGCTTTGCAGGGGAGGTGATGCTCAGGCCTGCTGGAGGTGGAAAGTGCAGGGGGAGGTTTGCAAATCACAGAGCTCAGCTGCAGAAACCCTAAGCCAGCATCATACCCTGTGTCCCTCTTCCTCCTCAGCTCAGCCTCCACCCTCTGCAGCCCCCAGGGTCAGCAGGAGGACACTTGTCACCTCTTATCACAGCTGCAGGGCTCAGCGGGTCCCTCACAACGCGCTCTGCACACGCCGAGCACTCCATCCAACACAAACCCATGTGGCCAAGTGCACAAACACAGATCTGGCAGCCACAAGCCTGTTTGCTCCGGCTCCCAGCCTCCAGAGAGGCGTTACAGCACTGCCGAGGCTACTGCCCCTCCAAAAACTGAACCTCGTCATTTTTGTGGGCGTTTCCTGCTCTTATTTGCATTTGCAGAGGAAGAAGAAGAAAGCACTGTTAAAAACTGACCTCAATAAACCCTTTGGATTAGAAACACCAGCCTGCATAATTTGGAATAAAGACATGTACACAAAATTTTTGCATGGTCTGTCCAGCCAGGATGAGCAAAAAGTCCTGTTGTGCAAGCACCAGTGGCACTGACACACACAGGGATTCGCCCAGGCCAGCCCAACTGGCAAACAGGGAGACCATGGGGTGAAATGAAACTGATAACTCATCCCGGTGATTGATCCATTCCCCTGGGAAAGCGTCAGGCTCGCACACTCGCCAGCCCAGCCAGGAGAAACGGGCAGGGGCTGGGTGTGCAAAATGCCAAAGCACCAGAACTGCAGGGACCTCCTTCCACGCACTCCTCTTCCCAAGGGCTAAGCAAAAGCTAACACTCCCTTTTCCCCAGCCTTTCTCTTTTAAAGGAAAATGGGAGAAGTGACAGATAGGGATGACAATTCCTGCTTTTTTGCTTGTGAAGTGACTTTTGCCCTCGAAACACCCCTTCTTTCCAGCAGCTCCAGCTGGTCCTTCTTTCGAAATGACCCTGTTGTTCTGCCCACCGTGCCAGAGAGGAATGCAAGAGAAGGAAGATGTTCCCTCTTCCTGCAGCAGATGGGCACAGTACTAAGATCCAGGAGTCCCTGGGCTGCAGGATGTTTTTTTGTGCCTTAATCAACCCTGCTTAAAACAACCTCCTACTGCACCCCATCTTGGGGTCTCAGAGGTGCTCTGTGTCCTGCTAACACCAGGGATGATGAACACAAGCCTGGAAGGAGGAGGAATATCATGAAATAGGCTGAAAAATCTTGGCCACCCCTGTTAACACCAGTGATTACAAGCAGAAGCCCTGGAAGGAAGAGGAATATGAAATAGGATGAAAAGTTTTGGCCATCCCATCACCACCAGTGGCCTTTCCAGAGTCCAGCTGACTGTCCCATACCATACAGGAAGTCTTTCCACCACCTGAGTGAAAAATGGCCCTTCCTGACCTGGTGGAATGGAGTAGGAAGGAACCCATGGATCAGCCCCAAGGACCAGGCAGTGTTCAGCCTTATGCTGCCAGAGGAAAATGTCTGTGCACCCAGCTGGCCTCCAAACACGCCCAGCAGCTTTCCATGGAAGGACTAACCCACAGCCTCCTCCTGAATCCAGCTAAACCCCGTGACAGCAGCAGTGGTGGGCATCAGGGATGGTCAGGGGGATGCAGGGAAAGCAGGAGAGCAGAGCCCACTTGAGGAATAAATGCATGGAGATGGTGCAGGACTCTCAGAGATCTCAGCAGCAGCACCAGCAAAGAGGTTCTGGGGAGTTACCAACAGCCACCAGAAGCACAGGAAGCCTTTACAGCCAAGTCACTCGTCAGACAGTGGCTTGGGACCCAAACATCCACTTCTGGTAGCAAAGTGTTGGGAAAATATTGCCCAGCTCTTCACACAAGGCCTTTTGTTGGCCGGTCAGCTCTGAAAACATTTCTGTTCTCCCCCAAGTGACAGCGCTGCCATGAAAAACAGGAAGAGACTGAATACAGCAATTTAAACAGTCAAACCCCATTTCCTGCCAAAAGGAAAGGAAAATACCAGCAAAAGGCAGAAGCCAGGAGAGAGCTGGGGACTGACACTTTGATTATCTTGGACAGGTACTGGTGCTGCGTGTCCAGCAGAAGCTGCAGCAGTGGAGGTGACACCTTTTCGTGGCAGGAACTGGAGGCTGTTGGGCTGGGAGGCAGATCAGGCTGAGGAGCAGGCCAGGATCTCTCAGGAGAGCAGCTCTGGGATGGAAAGCAGCTCCTGAGCTGGCAGCCAGGGTCACATGGCAGCAGCACCCCGGGTTTGGGATTTCACTGCCAGCCAAAGTTCCAGCAGGATCCTGGCTCCTCTCCATCTCTCCACAGCCCTGACACCCTCAGGCTGCTTTGGGGTCAGTCTCCAATACCTTCCTCTCCTTCATCCATGCTTTTTGTCTCACAGCACTTCACCTGCCTGCTCCCCAAGGCAGAGGGGAAGGCTCCCCTGCCTCCTCTGCTCAGCATCCCAGGGGTGGAACTCTCACCAGGCTTCAAAACGCACCCATTAACCTTATTTCAGTGTGACGACAATCAACAAATCCCACAATGATCAATTCCAGACAGAAATGGCACATTTACATCTCCATCCTCCTCTCAAACTGCCTTTTTTTTAAAAGAAATACAGCTTTTCCCAGTGATATCACAGAACCACTGAATGGTTGGAAGGGACCTTAAAAGTTCATCTAGTCCAACCCTCTGCCATGGGCAGGGACAACTTCAATGAGGTCAGGCTGCTCAGTTACAAAGTTCATGAAGGACACTGAAACCACGGCCTTCTTTACCCAACATGAAGCTGGTTTTCTGTTTCAAGAAGCCAATTTTTTCCCCTCCAGAACAGCCCTGCCTTCTGCCAACACCCTGCATGTCCACAGAGCCAAAGGGTTTGAAGGTGCCCTCTGACTGTGTGAGTAGGAACGGCTTCAATGTCCAGAGAGGAGATTTAGATTCGACACGAGGGAAAGCTTCCCCACAGCACAGACAGATTTTAGGGAGAGAGAGGAATCTCCACAACCAGAGGTTAAGAACAGGTGAGACAAACATCTGTCAGAAGCGTTATAAGTAGGGCAGAAGGGCAAATCAGATGACCTCATAAGAACTCTTTCTTCCCAGCCTCATTTTTCTCTGATTATATGAATTTCTAAGCATTTGGGGTCAAGTGTACTGCTTAAATATAAGCTATTATCCTGCTTCTGCAGAGAGGTATTACCTGAGACCATTCATCACCTGAGTGAACATCACCAATTTGCAAATCAGGGGCCCAGACATAAAAATCTATCCTTTTTTTCCGATTTATGCTGAAGATGAATGGGAGGACAGCTGTAACACTGGGATGGGAGAGGAGCGAACGCTGAGGATTCTCCACTCATCTCTGGACTTTCACCTTTCCCACTCTAGAAATTCTGCTGCCACACTGCTGACATCTCCAACAGGCATTCGGCACGGGAGAATCACAGGCTCATCACACAGAGTTTTTTTGGTTTTGTCTTTGCCTTGATCTTTGCAAACCAGGCTGGGACAAGACTCCAGGACGTCCAGCCCTGCAGGACATCTGGGGACCCAGTGCCTCATGATGAATATTGACCATGAGACACAGTTTGTCCAGCCAAGGTCCTTCCTGACCTCAACTCTCAGCTCCAGATGTAACCAAGCTGCCTGACCAGAGGAGCTGCAGACTGTGCTGCTGGGGACCAGAGCACTGTTCCCCCACGTGCCTGCAATTATTCGTGTGCACATTGCAGGTTGGGAGAGTTGTGCTGGGAATGGTCCCCAGGTGATTTCTCTTGCCCTGAAATGGCCTTGAGCAAGGATTACACCAAGGCAGGAGCAGAAATGTCCTGTCACGGGGATCCCCCTTGAGTCAGTTATTGCCCTGTTAGCAATATTAGAAAAATTAGAAGAATATTTGTTGCTAAAAGCCAGACCTGAGCACACACCAACAGGCAAGCACAGTGCAGTGAACCCAGCTCCTCCTCAGTCCTACAATTAATACCACAAAGAATCATAGAATGGCTTGGGTTGAGAAGGATCTTAAAGTTTATCCAGTTACAACTCCATTTCCATGGGCAGGGACACCTCCCACTATCCCAGGCTGCTCCAAGCCCCATCCAGCCTGGCCTTGGACTTCCAGGGATCTTGGGGCAGCCACAGCTTCTCTGGTCACCCTGTTCCAACGCCTCACTACCCCCTGTGTAAAGAATTTCTTCCTAACACCTAATCCAAACCTCTCCTCTGTCACTTTGAAACACTCAGTGCCCAGCACATCGTCTGTCCCTGTTCTCATACAGGATTTCGGCTGGGCAGCAAAGCTGAAGTTCAGTTCCAGCCTGGACCCTAGACAGGTTAAGCCTCTGTTTGCACCAGCAGAGAAACGTTTGACATCCACACAAACCCAGGGAAAGGCTCACTGATGGCTTTGTAATTGGGTTTAGAGCTGCCCCAAACACATGTGCAAGAGGCAGAGCAGCAGTGCTGGGGCTTGGCTGGCAAGCAGGACAGCAGCAGAGGAGACCAGGCCCTCGCAGACACACATCCAGGCTCCAAAATACTTCACCAACCATCAAATATTTTCCAAGCTTAGCGGCTGGACTCTGCAACCCCTTTCAGCAGCCAAGTCACTAATACCTCTTCCCTCGGGCAGCACAGCTGATCTCAGGCAGGGCTTGCCAGCAGCTCTAAGTAGGCTCATTTCAGGAGAGGACAGCCTACTTAGTTACACTCTTCAGGCTTCCTGCTTTTAATTCAAGGATCTCCAGGTTCTTTTACAGCATCTCTGGTTCACAGTGATGAAGCACACTCATGAACGTCCTCTAACACTTTTTCCCACTGTGTCCTCTCCCCAACCCCTGCAGTCCTGTCCCTACAAATCCAGTCTGACATGAGTTTTCTTGGTTTGGGACTCACCCCACTGGACACAAGAAAGCTGTTGGCCTTTTTTGCTCCTAAAAAAAGGAGCAAAAGCCACAGAAGGCAGGACTGAGAGGTTTCAAACCTCCTAATTGGAGAGGCCCAGCACTGCAAACGTTAGCATGGAGCACAAGCAGAGCAAATATGCAAATACATGGAGAGGCTTAAGAGCCCAGGAAAGAAACTCCAGTGGGAAGCTCCCAGCTTAAATCTAAAGGCAGCTCTTTGAATGTGCACAGGCCTTGCGGCTAAACAAAAAAATCAAAGCCAGATTTGGGCACAGCCTTTCTCCCTGTGCAATGCTCCACAGGGAGCTTTGCGGGCCTAGGCAGAAGAGATCCCAACTAAAATCAAGGACTTGTCCCCTCGGTGTGGGAGAATGAGAGCAGGGCAAGGTCAAGCAAGGACACTGAGGGGCGTAAAGAGGAATTAGGGCAGAGTAAGGCAGGATCAGTGTCCCTGCAATGAAATTCCCGACCACATTCCTCTTGGTCCGTCCTTGTCCTGCCAGGGAGCAGCAGCAGGAATCTCCCAGGAAACAAGGCTTGAGCCCAAAGGAGCAACCCCATACCCTGAGCACTGCCTGCCTGGAGATGACGGGGCAGCAAAGCACTCTGGCGTTTCTCCCTATTCCCTTTGCTCAGACTTGAACTCGCCTCTCACTTGAAAGAGCTAATTAAGGATGGGAATCAAAGCGGGGGGAAGCGGATCCTGCAGCCCCGGGTGCGGTGCCGGCTGTAATGCCCATGTCTGTGCCTGCTATCAAAGCCAGCCCCTGCACGTTCCTGCAGTGACGCTCGGAATAAACCGAGGCAATTTCTTCAGACCATTTGTAGGTCAGACAGACCAGCCTCTTCCCCAATCCTGCCCTTAAATCTTGCAGTGCTTAATCCTTGATCGGCAGCCAGGCCTTAATTTCTTGGTGCAGAGCTGGCTGGAGACCGGAAGGCGAGGGGCTTTGATGGTTAATGACCAGTGCTTCTCAGTCCTGGAAGAAATGAAGCCCTGGCTTCACAAAGTTCCCTGAATAAACCCTGCCTCAGCTCATGCCCAGGGAAAAAAAATTACACCAGCACACACAGAAACTGCCACAAGCCGCTGACATCTCTAGGTGCTGTTTTGGTTTAGGTTTGAGCCAAGAGTGCACTCGGATCTAAGTGATTTCACCCCTGTGACTTACACTGTGAAGTAACTACAACAGGCAAATTCCTCCTAAATATTCCAAGTCCCCTTGGCTTAGCTCATCAGCAAACACAGCATGTCTGCTGCTACCTTCATCAGCTTGTCCATGAACAAATTGGGGCATGAACTGGTTAAACTGGGTGGTGTGGTGAGCTAGAGGTGGAGCCAGGACTGGGACAAGAGGTCTGGGCTCCTTGGTCTCTGCTTTAAGGGCTGAGAAGGTTGGTTCTCTGAGGACAAGGCCTGTGAGTACATGATGGGGGTAAGGCTGGGTGCTCAGGGCCTTCACTTACCGCGCTGCTACAGGGAATGTCCTTGACCTTGAGCCAGGCCAGATCTAACGTCCCCTCTCCCCTGTAGCAGGACTGAAGCCTGTCCTTGATGCGGTCGTTGATGTTCTTCAGGACAAAGATGCAAAGAGCAGACTCATCCAAGGACTTCATCTTCCTTTTCTGCCCCTTGGAGAAGACTGTGAAGAGGATATCATCCTCAGGGCCAACGCCCAGAGACCTGGCCAGGATGGCCCCAGCCTTGGACAGGTAGGCTGCCTGCAGCAATCGATATTCCACCCCGTTCTTCTCGCAGCCAATGGGCACCTCCACATAGGAGTTAAAGGCCGTGTCCTCCTTACAAAGCCGGACCAGCTTGGAGGTATAAACCTGCTCCTTTGTGGTGGAGCCGGGCGGGGAGATCATCTCAGGCTGCAGAGTCAGGAAGTAGACAAAGTTCCCGCTGCTGAAGCCGTAGATGTAGTAGATATCGAAGTCGGGGATGATGGTAAAGGTGTCTGAGGGGATCTTGATCATAGAGGCCACAAACTCATCGTGAAAGACATACGCAAACATCCCATCGGCCTCGGAGTTCTTGGTGAGCTTTCTGCTGGAAATGGTGGGGAAATACTCCGGTTTGCCATCCACGGCCGTGGCGATGAACAGCTTGTCGTCCATGTTGCTGTAAGAAACAATGACTCCAAAAACAGAGCCACTCTCGTTCACCCCAGAGAGGTAATGCTCCTTCTTGTGGAAGGGCTCTCCGAGCTTGAAGAGGTCGTCCAGCCTCAGGAGCTTGCAGATGCCCTGGTACAGACTCCCACAGGCTATCAACCGATTCTCCTTGTAGTCTATGAGGAGCATTTTGTTTATGTTGTTGGTGGGCGTCAAGGGTTCATTGCAGGTTTGGACTATCCTGGGAGGATAACACTTGGGATTATCATCATCAGGACCAGTCTCATGGGTCACTAGGACCTTCAGGTCACCGGAGAGTTTGTAGATCCTGTTGACAGCCCCCAAGTAAATGTGCCCAGTTCTTTCGTCTACCACCAGGTGGTTGAAGTTTCCCTCTGCCTGTTCTGCAGTGAAGGTGATGAAGGGTCTCTTTGGATGGGGTGGCTGCTGTCTGCCAAGAGGTGACACTGTGGTGGACAGCAGGAGGTGAGAAACCAGACAAGTCCATTTCCACATGGCTGGTGACATGATTAGAGAGGTTTGTATTCCAAGGCAACGAGGATTAGAAGCTGTAAAACTCTTCAAAACACCAATCCCCTGGCAGATTCTGTCCTACAAGCAAAGAAAAAAGGAAACAAAAGTACATTACTATGGAGTATTCCTTCCTCCTCCCTCCTTCACAACCACGCCATCATCAGAGCGTATTTAATTGCTAATCCTCCCTTTCTGCACTCCGAGCTCTCTACTTAAAACCAGCACAAAGGGAGCCCTCCTGACAGAAAAGATGCTGGGAGAAAAAGCAGAAATCACACAGCAGAGTAATAAATCAGCACCCTTTCCCTCTCCATTACACACACACGTGCCCCACGGTGGAGCACAAATATTGACTGGAAGTGCAGAAGGGTAATGGTAAAAACATCACCCGGCATTGCTGTTTGCAGTGCCAGCGTCAGCCCAGCTGCGTATTTGCTATCTGAGACGCCAGAACTGGAGAAGGATTATTATCCTGCTCTTCTGGATGAGGCACTGAAGCCTGGAGAAGGTCAGGGATCTGCCTACAGGGACAGGTCCAGATGGATGCTGAGCTCTCCCGCAGCCCTTGAAGTTTGCCGGGAAGGAGCCAGCTCTGGTGTGACATTAACATCCTTTCAGGGAAACCTCGGTCCAGCTTGAGCAGGATCCCTATGGCTTCCAGACCAAAGCTGCCTCACGCTGGCCCAGCCACGAGTACAGACCCAGGGGCTGTGGTGTTCCAGCTGTCACAGCCACCTCTGCAAAGGGCTGGGCACAAACAGAGCACTGGCAGTCCTCCCTGGCTCTCACCCACTTCACACTCTCCACCCACTTCACAGCCAAGGGAACATCATCTGAAAGAGATCCGGCTCTCCTGGGAACCTCAGGTGACTGAGGAGAAAGGGGTTGCTTATCTGTTAGCAGTGATAAAGCCTAAAGCATCATGAAGTGGGAAAACTAATGACCCAAGGACCAGCCAAAGGTCTCCAAAGAGAGGGAAGGAGGTTTCCTTGCACCACTCAGACTCTTAAAGTCTCCCAGGTTTTAACCATGGTGATGGGAGCAGTATGGGGTTCAAACATTTGGTGGGCACATCACCAAGCCCCATGGAAACACCTCTTCCTACTCAACACATCCATCTGCTCCCTTTTCCTTCACTTCTTTGGTTACATCTGTACCAAGAAGAGCTTTACCCCTTTATGGCCCCACAGGGCACGTGGGAGATGGAGTTCTACCAGCTCAGGCCTCTCAAGCCAAGCTCCCAAAGAGTGCTGACCACACAAACCTGGTGGTCAGGACCTTCATTGCTCCTTATCATCCAGGCCAGAACTTCCCAAAGCTGTTCTCAATCTTAAAAAGGACACAAGACAAACACAGCTCCCCTCCTGCAGTGTCCCATCCCCTCTGTCACAGAGTGCCTTTGCTGAAATCAGGGGTGTAACCAGTGATGACAGCCAGACTCGCACAAGTGGGAGGCAAGGAAAGAATCCCTGTTTGCAGATCCCAGCAGGGAGGAAGATGTGACAGTGACACAGGTCTGGACGTGCAGCTTTGTCAAATCTGTGCCATTCTGCTAAGGCCAGTGGAACTGAAAAATTTACTTCAAAAAGCAATAGGGAGAATAAATCCCACATTCTTTTGACCTGTAGGCTGATTAGATCTGATAGTGGAAAGGGTAAGTCTGGGCTTGTAGAGCAGCCACCACTTTCATGCCACCCCTAATATTTCAAAATTCCCTCACAGCAGCCAGAATTTCCAAGCTGTTGTGGGATCACCTTCACCTCCCGCTGCCCTCCCTGCCGCAGCAGCCGCAGGCGTTGGATGGATGACGGACAAAGGTCATCCCACATTTACTTTAGGCGTGTTTACCCTGTTCTGCTTTGCCTCTCTGGTCAAGCAAATATTTAATAAAACCAAGCTTATAGTGCAGAGTTTGCAGGACTGTCTCGCGAGCTCTGCGGGGATAGGCAGGCTGGTCACGTAGGCTGTTAATAACCTTTATTATGATGGATAGAGCAGTGATGGGATGAGCTCTCCCCACACAACCATTCCTCTTTCAAAAGAGCCCATCCTTGAGAGAGCAGCAGAAGAGGGAAGCTGTCCCTGTTTGAGTCCTGTGTTCAGAAACATCACGTGGTGACCCTGAACACCGGCTCCCGTCACTGATGAGTTATGATCCACGTTTCTAACAGACACCGGTTTGATCGGGAACTAGGCAGATCGAGGAAGAAATAATTCTTTTCAAGTACTCAAAAGGTATCTATTTTACCCCTGTATTTTACTATATTTTGCTCTGGAGCGTCAGCAGAGCTGCAGGGAAGGGAAATGGGAAGTGCTGCAACCCTGAGACTGAAGAGGGACGGAGCAGCCCCTCTCTCCCAGAGCAGCCCTCTCCCCAGAGGCCACCACAGCACCAGGGCACAGCACCTGCAGCAGTGGGATGAAATCTGCCCAGCAGCACCACCAACACAAAATGAGAAGAGACAGACTCCAGACATAAATTTTTCGAGGCCTATGCAGGTGAGAACTGATCTGAGGTCAGACTGTCACTCGTAGAGGAAGGGAACGGTGAGGACAACCTTGCTAGATCCCTTCCAACCCAAACCATCCTGTGATTCCGTGATTCCTCCAGGCAAAGACAGTAAATTTAATCTGGAAACCAGAGAGTCCCCAGTGAGAAAGTCCAGGAAGGCTTTTGCAGCATTCAAGGGCACTTTCCAGAAAACTGAACCTCACGGAGTAGGAAGTCCCCCTGCAGAGGAAAGAGCATCAGCAGTCTGAGAGCACCAGGAATGCCCAGGAGCAGCCTTTTGGGACAAAGCAGGGAGAGCAGGAGCCTGGGGCTATTTTGCCATTCTCCAGCAGCCATCTGAGTGACCCTAGGAGCAGGATTTTCTTTCTGCTTGCTGCTGGCACTCTCTCCTCTCCCATCTGCTCATGCTGTTCGCCCTGTACCCTCTGTCCTGGAGCCCCAATCAGTCCTGCAGCCACTGAGGGCTATAATTTGTAATTTGGCTTAATTAATAAATAACAGCAGAGGTCGGGGATAAGGAGGCCTGGATGTTGCAGGGTTTGTAAACCCCCTTAGAGGATGCAGCAAGGAGCAGGGGGTTATGGATGCGTTTTTATTCCCTGTGTCTGGATGGCAGGAGTCACAGCTGCTGGGAAGACAATAATGCAGGGCCATGGACATGCAGAGTCTGTGAGAGAGTAATTACATTCCAAAAACAAAGCAAACAAACAAAAGGCCACAGCCAGCAGGCAGCAAGGGCTGGGCTTAGGCTCTGAGCTGGGTATTTCCAAAATAAACCCAAAGTGCCTTTTCCACTGGGGATGTGGCCAGCAGTGGTGATGCTGTGAGCCACCACCCAGGGCTCCTGTGTGAGGCCAGATCATCCCTCGACGTGGCTGCTGCCACAGCAGCCTCTCCACCAGCACATTCCAGGTCCCTGGGAAGGTCACAGAGCAAATCCAGCTGTTTCAGACAGGGTTTCATCCATGGCAGAGGAAGGTCTCAGAGTCAGCACTGACAGGAGGTTTCACACCACTCTCTTGCCCGTGGAATCACAGCTTTATGGCTTGCAAATCACACATTCCGCAGAAGACGCCTTGAATTCCCAGAGTTTGGTTTGAGTACTGGTTTCTTTCTGAAGGACAGCAAGATATGGTGCTTCCTCACAGTCTGGTTACCTTTTTTACTGATATTGACCATTTCCAGCAAATGTTTGAGACCACTGAGTTAAAGGATGCTCAGTTCTGCCCTGGGGTCTCCAGGACACAATCCCTAGATTCCAGAACATGAAACTCTCTGGTAAATACACGGGGTCCTGGACAAGGGAAGTTTGGACGTGAAAGAGTCTAAGAGGAATAAACATTCCAAATGTCATTTAACTCTGATTATCAGATGGGAAAGTTAGGGAATGACGAATACATCCTCAAAATGCAGCAGCGTTCAAGGGGACAAAGTCAAGGATGAGTTATGCCTGAGGAAGTAGGAATAAATCAGGAATAAAGAGGACACAAAGGACTGATCTGTCAGTTGAGAGAGAGAGGGAAGGACTTGGGAGGAAGTGCACAGGGAGAGGGGAAAGAGAGAGCTGGGAGAGCTGGGGTTTGATTGACAATCTCACAAACTCCATGGTCATGTCCCTGTGCTGGAGACTGGGACAAATCCACCCCACTCCAGTGACAGCTCCTGAGAGGAGCACGTCACTGGGTGAACATGAGACAGCAGCACCTCCCCGTTTCCCTCACAGACACACAGCCCTCCTGCCACCAAAGGTGTCAGACAGATCCACGTCTCCAGGTCCCCTGCCAGGGTCACACGTGGCAGCAGGGACACCGCAAGGTCAGCGGGAAGAGCGTGGATACAGAAAGGCATGGAAGCAGTCCCACTCTGTGTCCAGCTCAGAGGGAAAATACATGTTAAAGCCTTGAACATGACCAAAATGAGCTGAAAAATGGCTCTGGGAGGGAGGGGAAAAGCCAGCACACCCTCATGGCCAGTGGGTCTGGCAGCACCCCAGAGTCCTGGCGGATGGGCGCGGTGAGTTCCCTACCTGGCCAGGAGGAAGCCAAGGGCACCCAGGACTCCTGGGCAGTGCCAGGGTGGTTAATGAAGCCCGGGTAATCAGCCAGCACGCTCCTGTGTTTGCTTTTCCTGCACCCAGGCTGTTCATTCCCGGGATGCGGGAGGCCGGGCAGAGATGCTGACGAGGCAGACGCCCAGCGCCAGAGCCAGCACAGAGCAATTCAGCACCAAGTGCAGCTACACAATCCCTTTAATCTCATCTAAAGGCTTTTTTTCATGGTTTCCTTTAATAAACCCTGATTACCATGGATAGAAGCTTTTCTTTGGACGCCAACACGGCAAAAAAACCCACACAGAGACATTGTCAACAGCTCCCCCGACAAAGACCGGATCCTAACTTTGGCTAAATCCTTTCTCCCTGAACTTACAACCTGTCCAAGCTGAAGGCAAGTCCCACTTTGGGGACATCCCACACCAGAGCAGCTTTTCTTCAGAGCTCACCACAATGAACAGATCCCAGCACAAGCTGCAGCTCGTCCCAAATAAAGAGATTCATTTCAGGAGTGGTTTGTTTGCGAGGGAATTAAGATACAGAAGGACAACACAGCCTTCCCTCATCACACAGATTATTCCTCTCAGGCACTCAGGTGCTGCCCATCACCTTGTTACCTGTGTCTGTGCCAGAAGAGTATTAAATGCTGGGATTAACACATGCTGTGAGTGGGACTTTCTTCCCTTTTTTCCCTCGGCTCTTCCCATGTGATAAAACTGCATGTGGATGTTGTTTCTGCCTGCATTTCAAGCTTGGTTTCCTACCAGCAAAAGCAGGTCAGAGCCGTGTTCCTCTGTGCTTGGAAGGGAGAGCAGAGAGGTTTGTAACGATTTCTCAGCTCCTCCAGGAATTTGCCACAGAGACTCGAATGAAAGAACACAAATATTCAGCGTCACAGAAACGAGAATGGAGTTTTGAGGTCAGGGAAATAACCTACAAATCCAGAGACCGGAGTTAAACTCTCTTTTCTGGAGCAGGCAGGGATGTGAGTCCCCAAGGCCGGGTGTTATGGAATCGGGGAACACCCTGAATTGGAAGGGACACCCTCCACCACACAGGTAACACTATTTCCCAGCCTCCTGAAAGTATCCTGAGGATAAATCTATCAAAATCATTCCTTATCACAGTAACTGGGGAAATGCAAACCCCCAGACAAACAAACTGTTGTAGCAAGAGCACACAAGGTCACTGATTTCAAGCAGACCATGTCACAACAGTGCCTGACTTGATCCCACCTTGTGTGTGTGAGATCACAGAGGTTCCAGAGCTCTGAGAAAAGGGAAATACTGCCAAAAGCCAGTGTCAGGTTGATTTCTGTCTCAAAGTCTCGTTCCTGTCCCCAGCAAAGCCATGGCATGCCCCTGCCATTCTGTTCTTCCCCAGCACCAGGAGTTTCTCTGCTGTATTTCACTGAGGTGCAGCTCTTACGGGGTTGGCAGGTTGGCAGGTTGGCAAAAAAAAAGTTAAAATGTTATGGAATATTCCTTTGGCCAGTTTGGGTCAGCTGCATCCTCTCCCTGGAGTACCTCCAGCCTTCTCCATCAGGGCATGCAAAGCTGAGGAGTCCTGGTTTAAACACTGCTTAGCCACAACTAAAACCAGCACCGTGTTATCACCACGATTCTCACGCCAAATCCAAACCACCCCAGAGACAAGGAAGAAAATTAACTTTATTCCAGTGGAAATCGGGACAGCAATTCACTGGGAAGGAGACCCTGATGAGCTCTAGACATGAAGAGGAATAAACACAGCCTCTGCCCCTAAAGGAGTGATGAATATTTGAAAGAAAATGAACTGGGTTTCATCCCAGCAGGTCTCCCCAGCTCGTGTATCCATTCCAGCATTTCAGGACAGCCATGAGGAAAATGCCAATTCCTTCCTCAGAAGCTCAGCTTATGCTCACACATTCCCTCCGAGGTTTTGGGGGCTCTGAAAAAGCCCAAATGAAATCTAAATTTGCTGGGTCTGGTTCAGATGGGAGCCCTAAAACAACAAGGAAGGGTCTGTGACCCTGGCTTTCCCCACGAGGAAGCTGTTCTGTTTCCTTGTTGGCTGAAGCTGTTCAGCAGTGTTTTTGTTGCTCTGGATGCCAGTGGGTGGATGTTTCCCCCTGCCTGGCACTTTTGGGAAGATCTGGGAGACACAAGGCCTCTCTCTCAGGCTGAAGCCTCACAATTAGTTCTGTATGTACCCACCAAGAGCCAAATCTCACTGCCCTTCAGCTGCCTCCTGGAAGGCTGGCAGGGACAGCAGCTCTGCATTCCCAGGGACTTTGTGACCACTGGTTCTCCAGATCTCCATGAGCTAAAACACGGGACTTCAAGGGAGAAAACAAAACCTTTACACCTTGATCTGCTGCTTGTGGGAGCACCGAGATCTGTATTTGGAGGTGGGGAAAGCACTGGCAAAGAAGCCAGGAGAGAATCCCCAGCCTTCAGAGTCTGAGATGTTGCTATATGCTCAAAACACAGCTGGAGCAGAGTGATCTGAGGGAAAAAGTAAAAGCAACAGGACTTGGAAAATCAGAGATGGTACTGGGATCGAGGAATCCCAGGATTGTTTGACTTGGAAGGGACCTTAAAAACCATCTTGTTCCAATTCCCTTGTCATGGGACCTTCCACAGACCAGGTTGCCTAATGCCTGGATGGGGAATAAGGTTTGGAAGCAAAGCTTCAGAGGGGTGTAGAGCAGTGGATTTGCTGCACGGGATCAGGCACTCTGCAAACCAGATGGGCTTCAGCTACCAGTGACCAGCACTTGCCAGCTCAGAGCAAATGGGAACGTGTCCTAAATGAAGAGTTTACAAGTGGCCAGGCCATTGTGATTACTGCAGGGCACAGCCGTGTGCTCCTGGAGAGCCAGGATCCCCCGAGGAAGGACCATCCATCCTGAAACTGCACCAAACCTCTCAGGAAAGAGGCTGGCCACACAGCAGGGGTGGGAACATGAAGAAAATGCTGTTAGCAGTGCTGTATCACTGGGAGGGGAGAGTCAGAGGTGTGATAATTTCTCTTCAGTGATGCAGGGTTTGCAGCAGAGGCGAGAACAGAGCCTCTCTTTATGCTTTACTCAGCATAAAATTTCCTCCTTTCATTTATGGCAGGTATCCAGCCCCTTTTGGAGCAGCAGCCACCAGCTATGGATGGGGCCAGGGAAAAGATCTGACACAGCAAATTCTTCATCCTCAGCCTCTCGTGTGAGCGGCTAACGGGAGATGAGCAAGTCCCATAAAACAGGGATGGCTGGGCCATCCCAAATCTCAGCCAGGTCTCCAGCCCAACACGCCCCTGGGAAACAGCAGTGCTGACTGGCATTTGCTCTCCCAGCCCTAAAAGAAAGCTGCATTTTACTGCAACCATTAGCAGCATTTTGATATCGACTGGAGATCCTGAAGGAGAAATCTTTAGACACCTCCTTGTTTTATTTGCTCTGCACTTCCTAACTCCAGCCAAATTCCTGAATGCTTCTGGGTGGGATTTTAGGCACCCTGAACCTCCTGGGCAGGCACGTGCTGTTCATTTTATCACTCTGCCTTCTTCATGACAGCTCTTCCACCAACTGCTCCATGTCTTTCAGCCCTCGAGCAGGTCAGATGGAGTCAGGTGAATCCTTTTCCATCTTTCTATAGCACCCAGGGCAATTAGGTCTCAATCTCGTAGTTCAAAACTTGCACGTGTCAGCTGAAGTAATCTATTCCTGGTGCCTCCAAGGCTCTTGAAGAGGTGTCAGAAGGCTAAAAAGTCCATACATCTGCCCCAAAGCTCACCAGCCCCAAATTCCAGGCATCTTCTGCAGATATGAGATTGCTGCAGAGCATGATCTCTTCTTTACAAATAATGCAGCGCCAAGTAGGCAGGTTTTTAACTGATACTGATCTCCTGCATGCTTTTCTTGGCTTTCCCTTACAAATACCATAAAAAATGCATTACAATTGCTTATAATTTTTAACCATTCTGGCATAACAGCACTTTTTGAGACGTTCAGAATGAAGCAGGGCTCAGCTGCTGTGTTCAGAGCAAGATGCTCCCTGAGAAGAAACACCCAAGATCAGACCAGACAAGAGCTGTCCTCTTCAGAGACTTCCCCTCAGAGCATTTGAGTTAAAAAAACTTCTGTCCCCACTTGACTTGGGTGTTTTGAGCAGGCTGAAGGGCAGCTGAGCTGCCCCTGAGCCAAAAAAAGGCAGACGCAGGGACAGGACTGATGGAGAGCCCCACGTTTGCCCGAGCAGAAATTTCCAGCTGAGACACAATTTCGAGCCCAGCAGCAGCTCTGGGGAAGGACTCTCTGTGCTGAGAGCTGTAATGAGGCAGTGTGGACACAAGCCCTGATAAGCTGCAGCTTTGGGAGCGTTTCAAGGGAAAAGGAGAAATAAAAAGCAGTCTGACATCTGTCCCACCACAGTCCCGTGATGTCCCAATTTGCGGGTGACACAGGAAGACCACAATAGACAATTTCAGCAGAGAACCAGCAGCAAAACTCAACCCCCCCTTCCGAAAATAAGAACCTGGATAAATATTATTAATTTGCTGTTAATTTTCTGTTCCAGTGACACAAGCCCGGCTACTGCCAACATATCCAAAGGCCAACAGAAAGTTATTCTTAGAGCCCAGCCCGGCTGTTGCTGCAGGATAACTAATCCCGAATCATGCCTGAGAGTCTTGAGCTGCTGCTGAGCTGGACAGGACACCTAAGGCCAGGATCAGAGGCAGGCAGGAGACAGAAGAGTGCTCACATGGGTGAGAAGATAATCACATGCTCTGTTTGCTAACGAGCAGATCAGAGGGGAGCTGATGTACACACACACACTCAGACTGAGTTTGCAGGGTGGTACACGACTCCGTCCTGTACAGACACATTTATTTTTGCACCAAAATGATGCAGTTCCTGTGCAGGGCGCTGTGTGCATGCATAATTCCAGCGAGCATTAGCAGCAACACCTCCAGCTCAGGTTGTCTGACATGTTCTGTGCCAAGGCTCACTTTTAAGGTCCTCATTACTTTGACAGACCTGAACCACTCAGGGGACAATTTCCTGAGCTCGGTGTCTGCCTCAGGCTACCAGCGCCGTGGAAAGTTGCATTCAGAATGACTTGGGCAATGCTGAGAACTAAATTAGGGGGAAAGTTTCAGCAAGTTACTGATTTTAACTTTTTTTTTTCTATATTTGACCTCAGTTATGTTCTTCCCCCTGCCTCGCAAAAAAGGTGGCACGCTTTGGAGCAGGGAGGAAAAATTGGAATGCTCCTTCCCTTGTGGCCATGGCTAGAAGTCTGTCTAAATTTGACCGAGTTGAGCATGTGACAGCACAAACATTGCAAGGAAAAGTTTTGCTTTTTCCCCTGCTCCTAGGATGGATCAGACAACACTTGGGATAAGACAGAAGGAGTAGGATACGTTCCTGATGAGCAGCCTGGGCTAGTGGGAGTCCTTGCCCAAAATTATCTTTAAGGTCCCTTCAACCCAAACCAGTCTGTGATTCTATGCCTTGTCCAAGGTCTCACAGAGTCAGCAAAGCAGAGATCCCACAAATCCTCATCCCACATGCTGAATTCCCAGCTCAGTGCCACAGCAACAACTATTTTGCAGACCCACACGTGCAACAGTGTGGAACAGGGGAACAGGGGAACCTCCTTCACTGCTGATTTTCTCTATTCTCATCTCCTTTGGCACATGTTTGAGGGACACACACCCCAATGTCCCCACAGTGATAAATTCCCCTCAGTCCTAATCGCATCCCCTGCTCCAGCACTTTGCCAGCATCAGCAGAATTGGTGCATTACACCCCCGAGTGTCGGCGTTGGAGAGACTTTAAATAGTTCAGTGGTCACCCTGCTCAGCCGTGGGGTGCAGGGATGCATCCAGGGTGTCCTGAAATGATACAGCAGAGTCCTGCTGCTGGCAGCCAGCCCGGGAGGCCGGGGGGAGGAAGGGAGGAGGTGTCTGCTCCTGCTACTCTGCTGCTAAAGCAGCCTCGGGAGGAGACACTGCCAGGCTGCCATCAGCAGTGGCACTTTGTGGGCAGCTTTCTGCTGCTGCAAAACACACCTGCAGAAGGCAAAATATGCGCTTTTCCTTCCATAAATATCTCCCCTGGTCCACTCAGACACAGATGGAAGCTGCAGGTGCCCTGCACTTCATGGACCTGACCCTTCATCTGCACGACTCACGCCTGGTGCTATCAACAGCTCCACAAATCACCCCAGAGCAGCCACAGGGAGGGTGATGCAATTATTTTAGCTGTTTGCACAGCCTCATAATTGCAAATCCATCATCACAAAGCATTAGCTGTGGTAGGACAGGTGTTACACAGAAGCCCAGCAGCAGAAAGGGGCACGTGAGCCAGGCAGCCTGCAAAGGACACTTCAGTTTGCAGTAAGAGGTTGGAGATCTGGGTTGTGCCACCCAGAAGAAAGTTATTTGTTTGCCAAGCCAGCTGCAGGCAGAACTCTAATTTAATCCAGATCCGAACGCCATCTGCTTTGTTCATCTCTGCTCGCACAGGACGGAGGCACCTGTGGCTGAGACAAGAGGTGTTTTTAATGTGGGGGGCAATGCAAAGGTCACCTCTGTTCATAAAATGCTGCTCGGAGGAGATGGAGGCCTCGATAATGCAGGTTTTAAGACCTGAAGAAACACCATTAAGCAGATACCCAGGCGCTGAAGGAGTAAGACCCACAAGCACTGTACCAGTGTGCACTCCAGGCCCCTAGGCCTCACCCGCCACTGCCTCCACCTCCCCACTCTTCCCTCTCTCCAAAACAGGACCTGCTGCCTTCCTCCCTCGCCTCACAGGACCTCACAGCTGCATTTTGAATGCCACACAAGCCTCAAATCCTGCGAAAAGCTGTAAACCTGTGCCCATGCCCCTTTGCCCTCGGGGATGCAGTCACAGCTACTGGGACACGAGGCAGGAGCATCCTCCCTGCTCCTGGGGAGCATCACCTGTGCTCCACCTCCCAGGGGCCTCAGGCGAAGGGCAGGGGGACACGGGGCCTTGTCCTGGCTCCTGTGTGGCTGGGACATACCCTGGGTTTGGCCGCAGGTGGATTTTAATGACATGAGGCACCACTCAGACAGGAGGCTGGGCTGGAGTTTGCCCTTGACTCAAGAGTTAGAGCCTGTGATGTTTTATCTTGGACTAGAGGAAAAAAAAGGCAGAGGGAAAGAGGGAGGGAAATGAAGTTTGGGTTGTTAGTGGTGGCATTAGGCTGAAAACAGCAGTGTTTTGTACTGGATGCTGTTGTGTTGTTTAGAACGGACTTGGGAAGTGCATCCCGGGGCCACTTCTGGGTTCATTTACATTTTTACCTTAGTAAAGCAAAAATACAGTGGTAAACAGGGGAAAAAAAAGGGATTATTGAAAAATAGAGAGATAGAGCAAGGCAAAATGGCTTTAAATTGAAAGAGGGCGGGCATAGATTGGATGTTTGGAAGAAATTCTTCCCTGTGAGAGTGGTGAGGCCCTAGCACAGGTCGCCGAGAGAAGCTGTGGCTGCCCCACCCCAGGGGATGTCCAAGGCCAGGTTGGAGCAACCTGAGCTAGTAGGAGGTGTCCCTGAGGAAGCCTGGAACTAGAATTTCGAGATCCCTTCCAATCCAAACCACCCTCTGATTCTCTGAAAAAGCAGCAAGCCCAGGCAGCAGCTCCCAGGCCAGACGGGCCCTTGCCAGGCCAGCGCCAGCAGACACCCTCAGGAGCACAGGATAAAGCCCTGAAGGAAATCCACGGCCACAGCTCAGCACCCCAAACCCCGACCCGTCCTCTCTCTCTGCGGGGAACAGGGAACCCCCAGCAGCTGCCTGCAGGAGGGAGCCCAGGGCTCCCAGCTGTGCTCCTGCCCGAGCGCTGAGAGAAAAGCCGCGGCGGCGTACACAGGTGTAAAGTCGCTCCCGCCATTCAGTGGGTTATTAATAACAAGATATTTCTCCTCTGGGGCCATCTGCATCCCACACGCCCCCGCAAATCCGGCACTTTCCTCTTCCAGTTACAACCGTCAGGGCAGATAATTCCCTTTTTTCCTGTGCCTTCAAGGTAGAGCTCAACAGGCTGTTTCCTGCTCCAGACCGTGCAGACAAACATTGTGCCAAGCCCCACGAACTCAGAACTGAGGGGTTTTTTTCTACCAAGGTGCCAGAAATAATACAAATAAACTCTTCTCCTCTGCCTGGCTTTGTATCTACAGCTCCCACACATCACTACCAGCAGGGCTTTAAAACTAAAACAGGCTGGGCCTACGTGGCTTGAATTTATTCTGGAAATTTATCTCTTCTTGCTGAAAGCTCTGTGTTTGCTTGATCTTCCTGCCTTCCAAGTCCTACAAGTGCCACGTGTTGCACAGCTGGATTCCTGACAGAAGTAAAACAGGAGGGAAGAGAGAGCAGATATTTTATATATATATATTTATATATACACATGAATGCAATGGCCAAGGTTTTCAAAAGTCACCTGTGAACTTCAGCAAAGTGGCTTCAAATATCTCCAAGGGACCTGTGCACAGGAGAGACAGAGCTCTTGAGCTTCCAAAAATCTGCTCTCCACAGGCAGAAGCGGAAGGAAAAGGAAATGGAGTTCCAAAGGACTTGCAGCTCTGAAGATGCTCAAGACCAGCCCTTGCAGGAAAGGATTTGCAGCAAAAGCTGTGCCAGGGAAGGCTGGAGATAAGGCAGCCAGGAGGAAGAAGAACAGATCCATGTGGCACTGAGGGAAATGAGGAGAATTTTTAATTCTCAAACTTGCTGGGCTCTGACTACTAAAATAATAATGTGTTCTCCCAGCTCCAGGAGATTTGTTCACCCCCACCAGCTGTAACAGGGGAATATCCCTGGTCCCCCAAAGACAGAGACAGCAACATCCACTTCCAGTGTGACAAGCCAAGGATAAAGCACGGAAAGCTGAGGGGAAGAAATCCTGTTCACCTTGAGCAGCATTAANAAAAAAAAACCAACAAAGGAGAAAATGAAGAAAATGTTATTTCCTTTAAAATGGAGTATTGCACTCTGTAACAGGAGGGAGTGGGGGCAAAAATCAAACCCAAAGTGAGCCAGAGATTCAGTTCATAAACACAGGAGAAGGTCAGCTTCCTCCTCACCGATAACTCAGTCCCAGAGGAGCCCAGCATGGCATTTGAGACAGGGCAGATATTTGATTCCTTCCTCTGTGTGGGGAGCCTGACACACACACATCCTCCATGCCCTGTCCCCCTTCCCCAGCACGTCCCAGCCTTGCCATGGGCTGGGCTGGGCCCCTCCTGCATTTATCCTGCCCCAGCAGCAGGAACCAGTTTAAAATCTGCTCCCTGAGCTGAGGAAGGGATTATTTTTCTCCCATGTGTGAGAAGAGGCAGTGACTGTAAAACCTTCTGCCTGAGCCCAGCAACGGCGAGACCTTGGGAGAGGCTAATTATGGGTGGCGAGAGAAGTCACCCACAGGCAGAGAGCAGTGGAGGAGAGACAGGAGAGCACAGCCCTGCACCTGGAGACCTTTCTGCTTATTATAAAATAAAGCTGATTCTGCTGCCTGTGTTCCCAGGGAGGGAGAAGCAAGGCAGGAGCAAAGACAACGACCAAGTGAAACCAAGAGGCAAATCACCGAGCGAAAAGGCTTCAAGCATCTCGCTGTCACTTTTCCATACCCTTGTGCAGGTATGGAGAAGCCTCAGAATTATCCTCCCACACAGAAATACCCAGAAGGAGGGGAGGCAGAGAAGGGAAGCAGCCTGTGTGGCCAGCAAGGCTGTTAGTGGGGGAAATGTGGCTCAAAGCACCCCGTGAATCAACCAGAAGGAGGCAGGGAGACGCCTGCACGTGTCCGTGCGCAGCCAAGGACTGGAAAGCAGATTGTCATGGAGCTCCAATCTGCTTGGGATCTCCTCCAGGCTTGTGGCACCTTGTGCCGCCCCGCTTGAGTGCTCGTGGCCAGGGTCCAGCTGAGCCGCTGGGAAGGATGAGAATTGCTGCACAATCCTACCCTTGAGCCCCTCAGAGACCCCTTTGCCATCAGCAGGGCCTGGACCAGCACCTTCTGAAAAAGGCTGCTTCTCAAAGCAGCCAAGCTCAGCTGGAGCCACGTTCCCAGACACAAAGGTTTGTCCAAAATCACTCTATTTATTCCCAGTTCTGTGTTGGAGGAAAACCTCAAACTCTTTTCTTTCTTCCCTCTCCTCCTTACAAGCTGGAAAACATCCCTCTCCCACCAGCATCTGATCAAGGGATGCCGGAGGAAAAAAAAAAACCTGGTTTTTTACCTAAATCCCTCCTAACTCCAGCTATTGCAGCAAGCAAGGCTGCTCTTCCTTCTCCAAAAATCTGGACCTGCAAAACCTTTCCTGATCTGTGAGGGAGAATTGGCAGTGATCTGTGAAAAGTGCAGGGTGAACAGATTGGCGTTTCCCAAGCATGTGTAGTTTGCATTTGTGTGTAGCAATGTGCATATAAATGTGTATTTTTATGTGTATGTATAAAACATACACACACACGCACATATATCTATAAATATAATGGATGCATGGAGTTGTATTTAGGGAAAAAGGCATCACAACTTCCACCAGAAGACAACGAGAGAGCTGGGAACGTGCAGGCAGCATGATGCAACTCCAACCTCCTCCCTCCACTGCAGGACAATCAAGACTTCTTCTCTGAAACGAATGCAGAAAAGGGCCCGAACAGCTGGGGAAAGGGTGATGCTTGTGAGAAATGGGCTTTTTTTGTGGCTCATGCATTGCAAAGTGTGTGTGTGTGTGCACGATGAGTCAAAGTCTGAGGGCTGCCTTGTGTCAGCCATTGACTGTGCCAATGACAGCAGCTCCCGGCAGCCTCTAATAACCCCACTTAGAGACTCTGGAGCAGGGGAAGGCAGCAAAGGGGGGAGGAGAGTGCTTCCCTCGCAGGCTGGTGCACAAAGCATCCCCAAGCTCGCCAAAATGTGTCACAAGAACCCGCTGATGGCTCCATAATTGCAGCCCACGCTGCAATGTGTTGTTCCAAGAGGCAGCACAGAGCACAGCCAGGAGAATAACTTTGGGTACACGAGGGTGAAACGTGGCCAGGAGGACATGGGGACATGGGGACGTGCTGGGCTCAGGTAGAGAGGGACCAGGTGATTGTTTAGGGGCTCGTCCCAAACACATTTCCCAGTGCAGCAAGGTACCTCCATGTGCTCACACCCAGATTTATCCCGGGAAGCAACCAGGACACAAGAAATTCCACGCAGAGTAGGTGAAATGGGGAGAAATATGTGCAGGAGACTCCTGGAATGTGCAAGTCCTGCTGCCCTCCTGTGCCTTGGTTCTCCAGTATGAAGGGGGGAAATCAGTCCCTGCCAGATCTGATGGATGCTGGGAAGCTCCTGGAAGGCTCCTGGTGAAGGTGCTAAAATTCCTCAGCTTAGTCCAGATTTGGAAAGCTTTGGGAAGAGCTTTGGGAGCGCGTTGTGTTCTGATTATTTACTTCTCTGAGCTAAGGAGAGACCTACTTCACACACCGCCTCCTGGAGAGGCGGAAAAATCAGGCATGTAAAATAAGAAGGAAATGGAAATCGACTTGATAGCTCCTTCCCCTTCCTAATGGGGAATACTTACCTAATTAGGCCCGCTTGCCGTTTCCTCTCCTTGCTTTCTTTGAGACATTATGCAGAGAGAAATTTGTCCTAAAAGTTGTTCCTTTCACTCAGAGGCATCCCCTTGAGCTGTGTGAGTTCTGAGGCAGGCAAGGGCAGCAACTCCATCATAAAGGAGGGGGAAAAACCCCTCCTGAGTGGCTCTAAGGGGTGCTGGTTTAAGTATCCAGCTCCTGCTGCACCCTCCTCACCTCCCTTCTCCATCCCTCAGCCAGGCAGAGGGTGCAGTTCCAAGGTGCCTCCTGCCCTTGCCTGGCCCAGGTGAGCGGCTCCTCATCTCTGGGAGTGACCTTGGAGACCAGGAAAAAAAAGCTAGAGGATGTAAAGATGGCCAAAATTATTCTGCCCTCGGTGGGCTTTTGGAGATGAACCTGAGACTGGATGGTCTCGGGGCAGGTGGGGTCCACAAGGACTCCCAAATCAGCCCCTAGTCCATTCTGCCCCTTGGATGACCTCTCCAAATCACATATCCAAGCAGCTGGTGCAGCTCAGAGTGGAGGAAAAGGGATGTTAGAAGCAAAACTCAAACCCGCCAGGCCCATGTGGACACGGGTGACCCAGCCAGGACACAGCAAGTTCTCCTTTCCCACAGCCAGCCCAGCTCCCCTCCTTCCAGGAGGCCCCACTCTGGTGGCCTCACCTGACCAGGAGAAGGGGTTGGCACATGCAGGAGGTGCAGGAGCATCTCCCACCCTCACAGGATGCTCCCAACCATCACTGCAACAACAACAGGCTGGAGGTGACCCTACACTGAGGGTTACAGGGGTCTCTGGCACAGTGAGGGTCAGCATTCGCCCCTAGAACCCTGCCCTGGTCCCCCTCATCCATCCTTCCATCTCCATCCTACACTTTCCAGGAAGGCCCCCATCCCCCTCAGCCCTGCTCCTGCACCCCGGGAGTTTTGTTCTCTTCCCTGCAGGGAGCAGAGCTTCCAAGAAGGAAAATGCAAAGCCCAAAGGGAATGACTTCAAGCAAGGAGACAGGCTCTGCGAAGGAAGGTGTTTCATTCCTGCCCGAGGGGGTGCTTTAAAGAACCTCCTTTTGTTTCCTCAAAGGCTGCTGAAGGTGGAGACCTGGAGGAATCCAGGGGAGTCACTCTCTGCAAGCAGCAGCAGAGATTTCCCCACGCCCAGGTCTCTCCATACCCAGGGTCCTGCACTGGTCCAGCCATTCCTGCATCCCTCCCCACCCCATCTCCCAGGGGAGCACCTGCAGCTGAGCCCAGCCCTGCACCTGCAGCACCTGTGCAGGGTGGGAGAGGAGGGGCTGAGCCACCCCCTGCAGCTGCTCCAGCCAGCCCTGAAACTTCACCTCCCAGTTCTTAAGTCTGCATCCAGAAAAGCTGTGTTGTTTTCCTTTTTTCTTTCCTTTTCCCTTTTTTTTGCTTTTCTTTCCCCCACTAGGCGATTTCCAGGGAACAAGAAGGAACTGCACAGCTAATCCCTGCTGCAAGCCAAGCCAAGCCCTCCCCTGCCCCAGCCAGAGAGGGAAAGCAGCCCCATTCCTCTCCCAGTGCCCCTGGACATCCCTCCCAGCCTCCTGCCCCCACTGAGCCACCCCTCTGCAGCCACTGCAGCATCCTCAGGGCTGCCAGGCTATGAAGGACAGCAGGAGGGAAGGAGGGAGGTTTCCTTGCAGAGACACCTCTGCAGCACTGCCAGCTTCCAGAGGAAGCTGTGAACCCAGTGGCTGAAGGCAGGAGACCCCTTTGCATCCTCCCTGCACCTCCTGAGCATTCCCAAAACCAAAGGATGTGCTGGATAAATGGGGTCCAGGCAGGCTGCAACTCCCAATCTGTGCACTGCTCAGCACCCAGCCTGCAGAGGACACCTGCTCCCTCCCCCTACACCCATTCCTGGGGAGCAAGACCCCCCAAAGCAGGATTTATCCCACCCATGGCACATGGAAAATGATGGTGAGGGCAGGCAGAGTGATGCCCTGAGCAGGGCTTGCTCTGCCTGGCCTCTGGCAGCCCTGGAGGGGTGCCCAGCTCTGGGGGGAGGCTCAGCAGAGCAGGACCCCGGGCTGGGAGCATCGGAGGAGCTCCCCTGCCTCCCAGCACAGAGGGCTGGGCTTGCAGACAGGGAGGGACTCAGCGAACAACCAGGAGCAGCAGAGGCAGAGATAAGAGAAGGTTTTTACCAGGCAGTCCCTACGAGGTGCTGCGTTTGTGCCGGATGGACAGACATTGTCACAGACCCTGACGCCAGCCCTTCGGCCCCCAAATGCTGACAGTGATCACCAGTTGGGAAACAGCTAAGCCCATTAGAACGAAACGCTTCGCTCAAATCCCCCTCCAAAGGAGGGATCTGACGAAGGAAGGGACCTGTGACGGGAACATACTGGGGGGATTTGTTTAACCAGATCAGCCCACTGGGCCAGCACAGCACGGTTCCCTGCTTCCAGCGTGGATAAAGCCTGGATTTAGGGAAGCTTAACCCCCCCATCCCACATGGACAGGGTGGGCAGTGTCCCACAGCCAGCATCGGGGTCTTCTGGGCACAACCCCGCTTTGAAGGGATGAAAAGAAGCACCTTTCAATAATAAATAATAATGCTAACTATGTGTTTCTATAGCAACTCATCGCCATAGCAGCTCGGCGCAGGAGGGAAACTCAGAGCTCATCCCGCCGTCTTCAGGGTGAGGAGGCAACTGCCCTCCCAGAGGTGGCTTCAGTGGTGGCAGAGATGGGACTTAAAGCATGAAGTCATTCTCCAGGTTGTCCCTGAGCACTGTCCTCCCTGGGAAAGCTGTCAGGATGATCTGGAGAGGAACAGTCAGGGTGATGGGGGTACGAAGTCTCAAAAGCACCCGGTATCGAGGTCATTGCAACCCCCCAGTCAGTCCTGGGATCCAAGGAGGGATGGGGGTATGAAGTCTCAAAAGCACCCAGTATCGAGGTCATTGCAACCCCCCAAATCAGTCCTGGGATGCAGGGTGGCTGGAAGGAAAGGAGGCTGTGACAAGGGACAGCCCCACTGTCCAGCCGGGAGGACACGGTGAAGGGGAGAGTGCTAAAAGTGAGGCACAACCAAAAGGAGGAAGTGCCTGAAATTATCCATGCAAATACCAACCCCCCAACCCTGACACCTGTCAGGATAACAGCTCACAAACTCCACTCATTGCTCTGCTTTTAGCAAGACCCAGAAACTTGCACCAAACCCTGACGGATATGAGGAATTCCCCAAAACAGCCCAAAAACTCACTTTTCCTAAGGCACACATGCCCACCCTAATTTGGGAGTGGGGTTGGGTGGGGTTTTTCCCCTCCTAGATTGTCCATTAAAGAGAAATCCAAACCTTTGATTAGCTCCACAATTGGTGTGGTCGTATTCCCAGCTCACCCCCTCTCCCTGGAGGGGCTACGGTGACAGAGTTTGTGTCTTCAATATGAAACCTCCTGTTCCTCAGCACCTCTGAAAGCCTCTTCCCAGCCAGCAGAAGAAGGTGACACTGCCCAGGGGTGGGACAGTGGCCATTAGTGACCATTACCCATGGACATGATGCTATTCCTCAGGCTGGTGAGTGAGTTCCCAATCAGGCCCCCTGCCCCAGTTTTATCATCTCACTTACAAAAAATGAGTCATTTTTAAAGGTCATTAGGGCAAAACAAGAATTAGGTGACGGCTGAAGGGACAGTCACTTCTAGGAGACCACCCCCACTTGATAGATGGGGAAACAAGAAGCCAAGGAGCACACTCAGGCCCATGGGACAGCTCTCCATCAAATCCAAGTCAGCCTTTGGCAGCCCAGGATAAGTTTTCCTAAAGTAAAATGAAGCTGTGCAGCACACCGAGCACTTGCTATTCCATCAATAGGCAATTGTAACAGGATACACCTCCTTAGTCTCTAAATGAGTTTTCTTTCCAGCACTACATTATAGACAAATCCCCTGTCACAAAAAACAAATAAATCCCCTTTCACAATCAAATATGCTCTAACCAAGTCAAACAGGGCCACACGCACGTGCAGCGAATCCGCAAAGCTTCTCCCAACTTCTCAGCATGACCGTCCTCCCTTCAGCTGGGGAAAGAGGTGAAGAGGAAAGGAAAGAAGGAACATTTAACAGGAGAAGCGAAGTGGCAATTTCCCAGTTCAGCTGGGAATCAATTCGTGGGCTCCTCGTGGTTTGTGTCCCTCGGGGCCGAGCTCTCGCCGCCGATCCCAGACCGGCACAACACCAGCGCCTGACTTACGAGCGCTTCATCCCAGCAAGATATTTTTAATTTAAACCTTGTCACAGCTGAGGACGAAGCCATCCAGGCTGTGATTTACTGCTAATGCATCCCTCTGATCCCTATAACTCTAAACCCAAGTCACCAAGCAGTGGAACGCCCAGACACTCCCCGGTGAGGCTCGGCATGAATGAGCGTCAGGGGGCTGCTGGCGGCAAGTGCGGGTTCCTCATTCAGAAAAAACAACACGTATGTAAATATTAACCATCTGCAGGCGGCCCCCAGTCCAGCATCACCTCACTATTTCCCAGCAAAACACTACTGGGAATAAAACATCTCCACCAGCCTCACCTTTCCTCCCTCATGGAGCATTTTAAGCTCCAGAAGAAATAACACAAAGGTCGTGGAGCCTCATTTCACAAACATTTACCTGCATTTGGCTGCGAGGGTTCACCCAGGATCAAGATTTATCCCTCTGGCCCTTGCAGGAGAGCAGGGGAGGGAGAAATGTGTGGGTATAGATCATGCAAATGCCTGTAATGGAAACCTAGCCCGTATTACCTGCATTAGAGCCACACATTTGTCCTGTCAAAAGGACAAAGCAAATTCAAGTGCCAGTCAAATCCCACAGATTTATTGCCAGTGGCTGGGTGGGAAAGCCCCAGTAGATCAGTGCATGGATAATAGAGCTGGAAAGAAACTCAGAAATGAGGCATGAAAACCAGGAGAGTCAGAGGTGCAACATCTCCCTTTAGGGTCACAAGTGCAGATCCAGCAACTCTCAGCAGGACTTTTTATTTATCTCTGTGCAAAACAGGCCTGGGAATCTCAGCCACTTGGCTTTTGGGTCTGGATTTCTGTTTCACTGCATGAAGCATTTCAAAAACACTTTTTAGGGGGGAAAGCTCTCTCAGCAGCAAAGTCTGGAGTAAAAGTGAGTCACAGAGTCCACAAGTGACCTCTCTGTCTCTAGGGATTCCTCTCCAGGCGAGGTCAAAGCCACCTTCTGAGAGGCAGCATGGTGGGATGGGGGTTTGAACCCAGTCACTGCTCTCCCTCAGGTCTCCAGGCTCTGAGAAGTTGATGTCTTTACAATCATTAGTATTTGAGGTAGGAACAGCTGGGAACGTCACATTTCAGCAAAAAGTTGGTTTATTCCATGGCTCCAGGAACCACCTTGGAAGGGAGCATGTCCCCAACAGGGCTCACATCAGCTGGAGCCAAAGGGCTACAGGTGTCAAAAATGAACTGGCCATTGGGTTTTTGGGTTTACAAACCAAAGGCTGCCTGTTCAAGGCCTTCAGAGCATCTCTAAGGGCTCACAGAGGGGTTTTACCAAGGAAAAGGTGCAGGGCACCGGGTCCCGTGGCAGGAGACACAGAGTTGGCACCTCTTACCTGGGTGGCTGCTCAGCCCCTTACAGGGTGCAGCCACTCAAGGATGAGGCAACCTTACAGAGCTCATGCACCAATAAAGAACAAAAAGTCCCAGACTGTTCTTTGGGATGAGTCAAAAAAACCCTAAGGGAGAATGCCAGATACAGGAAATCACCACACAGGCTGTAGGGATCTCAACACGTCATTTTTACAATGATCTCTCCATTCCCAAAGGTGATTAAAACCATTTTGTAGCAAATTTTAAAGGCACTGGGACTGAGGTCCATGAGACCACAGCTGCCCCCAGGCCAATGCACAAACTCAAGATGTTTGGTTGTCCCTGCCCATGGCAAGGAGTTGGAACTAGATGACCTTTAAGGTCCCTTCCAACCCAAACTGTTCTGTAATTCCACAATTCTATGGTGCTTTCTCATCTCAAAGCACCCATTTGTCATTTTAACTGGTAAAAATTCAATCCCGAAAATGTCCTGCTCTGTCCAAGAGCTGCTCTTGGCTGCTGAAGCACAACCTCAAAGGCAGGGCACTCATCATCACCAAGTCCCTCTTGGGGTTCAGCTTGCATTTCAGGCTGGTGAGAGAGAATTCACCATCAATAAACGTGGACTGAGCTTTTTGCTTCTCTGTGCCTCAGTTTCCCGACCCACACCACGGGAGTGGAGTAGATGGTTGTGTTTCAAAACCCTTCAGAGTCTGAGTGAAAAGCACGTGGGCAGCACTACGTAATTTTTTTCCTTTTTTCTTTCTTTTCTTTTTCCTTTTTGTCACAGGCTCCTTGAGAGCTCAAAGCTGAGGGATATAAAGCACTTTTCACAGGAAGACAGTCACGCAGGGAAGCACGCTCATCACTGATGCCCTGCAGAAAGGCAGAGGGCTGCCCAGACTCTCTGCACAGACGGGAAGTCTCGTTGCCTTGGGCGCCTGGAGCGCTGCTGTCCCTTCACTGAGTCTTGCAAGCCAGAAGGAAGGAGTAAGAAAGAGCCCTCTGAAGCCTTTCAGAGAGACAGAGAGGTTCCCCAGATGCTTTTTGTTAGAGCATCAAGCAGCTTGAGGGCTTTGAGTCACAACTCAAAACACATCCTTGGGTGGGGAGGGGGATTCATGGGCAGGACACGAGGCTTTGGAGTCTCAGCTACGTGGGACCCCACTTTAGAGGGATTATAAATGATAAATATATCAAGAGGAGCCAAGTGACTCCTAGGACTTCATGCCATCCACATGTTCCAAAACACATGTGGGCAGTGCCAAGCCCCAAACTCTGGCACTGCCAGCTCCAAAACTCAGCAGCCCCACCTCTGACACTCTCCCCAGGTCGGAGCCCAGCGTGGAGCACGATCCCACAGCGCCAGCAACCTTCTCAGCTTTGCAGGAAGCTTCTCAGAGTTCCCTTTCAAACACGAAATTAATTCCCGCACGGTGTTAACCCTCAGCACACCCCGAGCATCCTAAGACCTTGCCAGGCTCTTCCCACGAATCCAACCCGGGCGCGGCGGGAGGGAGCTTGGTTTTACTGCAACCGCTCGGCATCGGGAGGCAGAGACATCGGGAGGCAGAGACAAAGCGATTCAGTAACAGGAAAAAGATGCAACACAAAAGGGGCGCAGGCATCCCTCCTCTCCTCCTCAGCCTGCCAAAGTAGAGGAATCGACATGAAACCGGCTCCGGCAACCCAGTGCCCCCGGGGACGGGGCTGCCTGAGACGGCTCCTGCCTTCCCGGCAGAGCAGCTCAGCCGCTCCCCCGCCTCTGCTCAGCCCTGTGCTCTGCCACATCCACAGGCTGCCGAGCGCCAGGCTCGCTGCGGCGCAGGGAGGGATGCTGGCAGGTGAATCCGTCAGGAAAAGCTCCAATGTTCCCTCTCCCTGCGGAGAAGTTCAGCATCTCCCTTCGGGTTTGCAGCATCCCTCCCCAGCCGGGCTGCGCGCTGAGGTCGCTGAACACCAGCCCTCGGTGCCTGCAAGGCAGTTACGATCATCAGCAAACCCTTCCCCACAGCACCGCGACTGATCGTCAGCCCGGGTTCTAAAACACCCGTCTTGGACATCAACAACGCTCAGATCATGCGGCTGTCATTTATTGCGCGTGGTATCGATACCGCCGAGCGCCACACACGGAAGATGGGACAGAGAGAAAAAGCCTTGGACTGGTCCTTTCGGAGAGGAGACACCCCCGCGGAGGGTGGGTCTGGGCAGGGGAGGGAAGACAATCCCAGGTTTTCGTGCCGGGGCTGGGGTTGCGTGTTTAAACCTGGCCGCACACGCGGAGCAGACACACATCTGTTGCACCGCTTGAAGCCCGGCTCCAGCGAAGGATCCCACACACAAACAAACAAACAAACAAGCACGCACTTCCCCCGGCAAATAAACCACGTACAAAACGCTGCTAGCATCCCACCGACCTCCAGCCAGTGGCTTAGGCGGGGGAAGGAAGCACCTAATCCCACACTGGGAGGAGGCACACGCCGTAATTAAAATCACAGAGACGACAGAGCCCGTGCCCCCCGTGCCCCGCCAGCCCTGCCCACTCGTGGATCTCACTGGCTTCTACAAACAAGACCCGGGTGAAACAGAGGGCAGGTAAAGAAAATAAGTTAGCGCGTTTTCCGCCTTTCAAAATATTTGTGCAGGACTGGTGCACGCTCAAGATAAGTCCCTAGAAGGCTGCGAGCAGTCGCATCGGTTGTAAAAATCCCCTGGCAGCATCATTGTTCCCGCGGAATGAGAGCATCCCCCGGCAGCCTCGGGGGTCCCGGTCCAAACCTCCCCTCTGCACCACTCACCCCCACGACCTGGGAAGCAGCAGACCCCCCTCGCTTTTCCCAAAACCTCTCATCCCAGGCATCGCATCCCGGCAGCGGAGGGAAGCCACGGACAATCAGGTGCGTCTCCAGCGAGCTCTCCGGCACGGCTGCCCGGCGGCAGGGCTGGGAAGCAGCGCGGGGTGTGGAAGTTTGACGGGAGAAGTGCAGAGCCACACGCCTTCCACCCGGTCCTTCCCACCAGGGCGAGTCCTGCGGGTCCTAAGCCCGCATCCAGCACCGCAAACGCCGCATCGCTTCCCGGCACGGGGAGCAGATGGAGCCCCGGAAGGAGGATTTCCTCCGGGCTGGGGATGGAGCAGCCACATGCAGCCGCTACAAACCCAAACAGCCCTGCTGGGGCTGAGCAAGTGGGTTTGTTTATCTGGGAGGAACTCATCTGCTGCCGGAGTATCAGATTTCCACCAAAACAATGTGCGGCTCGGTGTTTAGATCACTTCTCGCCGTCTACATAATTTAAGGGCATATGTCTGCTAAACGCCCAGCATCAATACGCAGGTTTCGGTTGCAGCACACACATGCACCGAGGGGAAGGAGGGAGGTTTAGCAGCGCTGACTCCGCAGCTGGGATTTGGGCAGGGAAACTCTCCAGCACCTTGCAGCAAGGGAAGAGACGGGGGTCTGCCCTTCCCCTCTTAGGTGTTCGCCACCGGGGGTGTCCCCTGTCCCCATCCATCGGTCACCCGGGAGGTGCTATCCTCTCCGGGAATAGGGCTCTGCCTGCAGCCCCGTCCAGCTGCAGCCTCATCGGGAGCAGGAAAAGTTTGCAAATGCCTCTAGCCTCTCGTTCGAGGAGAGCTCGGGAGCATCGAAAGGGGAAAATACCCCCCGAGGGGAGGAAAATCCGCGGCCGAGGGTTGCCGGGGGTGATGAGGGACGGGCTGCGCCGCTCGAGCCGCTACCTCCGGGGAGAAAAGTTAAGCCTTGTGCATGGGGAAAAAGCCATCGGGGAGCCGGGAAAGGGGGACACCGGGCACCGCGTCCCCTCCGCGCTGGGGATGTGGAGAAGGGGGTCTCCCCGCTGCGCCCACCCGCCCAGCATCCTCCCAAGCCGGGCCGGGAGGGGCGGAGGGGCCGTGCCCGAGCCCCCCGGCGCAGCCCGCTGTCCGCGGGGGTCCCTGCCCTCCATCCCCGATCCCCTTCCCAGCACCCGGGGGTGGGGAGCAGCAGCGGGGGCGCCTCCCGGGGCCCCCCCTCCAGTGCCGCCAGGTGTGGAGGGCAGGTACCGGGGCAGCCCCGCCGGCCCTCCCGGGGCATCCTCGGGGGCATCCTCCGGGGCATCCTCCCGCAGCCCCCGCTGTCCGGGCGGGGCGGGGGGCTCCTTACCTGGGAATGCTCCTCGCTTGCTCTGGGTGGGTTTTGGTGTGTATATATATA
>VYXC01024359.1:108636-170124 GCA_013397175.1 Platysteira castanea
AAAACCCAAAACCCACTCACGGAATCAACCGCATCTCGCTGCCTCCCCCCATCTGCTCCACAGAAAAGCCCTTCCCGGCTCTGGCTGGCATCTCCCTTCCCTTTTCCCTGCCTTCCCTTGCCGCTCCGGGCTGTGCCCCGCTGCTCTCCTCCGGCTTGGACCCGGCGAGGAGGGGAGAGGATCAGAGCGGGCGTGGGGAGGCTCAGGGGAAGATCAATCTCCCCGCTCGGGTGAGCGGTAATCCTGCAAGCTGCTCCCCCGGCCGGGGCTCCCTTTCATTCCCGGCAGCCGCAGGAATAAGAGTGTTTTTCAGAAGCTGTCAGTGCTTCCTGCCTGAGCTTGGTGTCCCCCAGGCTGCCGGGACGCCCCAGGGAGCAAATCCCGCTCCCACCAGTTCATTCCCTCTGTGAGACCCTCACTCCTCCCTGCAGGTGATGCCAGAGCCAGCACCAGGGCAGGCGGCAGAGGCTGGGAAGGGAAGGGATGCTCTCGGGGTGTTGATAGCAACAGGGCTGTTCCCCAGGGAGCCCCGATTCCGCGAGCATGGGCGCCTCACAAGGGTCTGAAGAAGAGGAGAAGCAGCTGAGGGAGACCTCCTCTGCTTGCAGGGGTGTTGGCCATGCTCGCACTGGGGAGAAAACTCTGCAAGCGACCCTGCAGCTTCCCCTTCCCCAGCAGAAGGCAAAGGCATCCAGCCGGGATGCAGGGGGTGGCTGGGAAAGGGGGTCCTAGCGCCCACGGCAATCAGTAGCCGAAATCAGAGGCAGGAATTGCCTCTCCAGGGGTTGTGCAGCCCCAAACACAGCAGGACTCCCCCTCCTCCCCACAGCCTCCACCACCGACAGAAAATCAGGCTTAATCCAAGCTTTGTATTTTTAATTATCTTAAATTTATGCCACAAAGCACGGGGGCCGGGGGCTGTCTATTTGCATCCTCCAAGATATTTATTTGGAAACAATATCATGTTTTCCTTAAAACAAGTTTTATCTCCCCGGCGCGTGCCTGTGTGCGCGCGTGTGTGTTTTGCCTGAGCTCCGGTTTACATTTCCTGATGGATGGATGGGGATTCAGAGCCCTTTTTTTAAGGTGGTGCATAAAATGTATTTATTATTCTTTATCTCCTACCTCTCGCAAGGAGTCATTTGTTTTCATTCAGAGAAATGAATACGATGTGAAGCCTGAAGAGTAATAACGCAGCGAAATGACAGCGGAGGAGCGAGACGGGAGTCTGAGAGATACAATGGCAGGTTAGTAACCTCTAAAGATCCCTGCTGCTCTGAGTGCTACAGAATTATTTAGTGTCCAGTCTGGCTCGCAGCTCTGTTTAATAAAAACATATGAAAATCTCGAGGAAATTCGGTCTCGCGTTTAAAACCTGTTCTGCTAAACACGGATAATCTGGATATGCCCAGATTACTTCCCGCTATCTGCTGGGGAGGAAGAAATTAATACCAGTTCCTTCTGCTTCTTGAGACAATGGCACGAGTCAATATATCCCCGTGCTGTTTGGGTTCATGAAGGAGTGAGTGACAAATGGGACTTTATTTATAGGCCTTTTCATGAACCAGGCAGCGGGGGCGGAAAAGGGTTAGGGCTGGCAAACCCAAATGACCTCCCCTGACCTGTGAATTGCTGCAGTGAAAGGGCCCAAGGACAAGGAGGGTTCAGGCTCACCCTGCTGTCATCCAGTGGATATTTCCCCCCGCAGGTCACAGCAGAGATCACGGAGAGGTGCTGGACACCCCCTGCTCTGCTCCTGGGAGAAAACCCAGCAGCACCAAAGCTGCCTCAGCATCATCTGGGATGAGGCAAAGTCCTGCTGTCTCCATCCAAACAACCTCACACCCCTGATTTCTGTCCCGCTGCCCCAAAAGATCCTCCTCTGCCCATAAAGCCCTGGGTGCCAACAGCATCCCTGAATCCCTCTGTGCTCCCTCCCTCCCTGATGCATCCTTTCATTTCTTGCCTTACTACCTGAGCCACACACAGGAGTCACTTCCACCAGCACCCGAAGAACACAGAACACCTATTTTTCCTGGAACATCCACCTGTACGCTTGGAGACTCCGACAACAAAGAGGAAGAGCCAATTTAAAGAAAGAAGTAAACAACGAAAGAGAGAGAGAGAGAGACGGGAAATCTGAATGAGACTGCGTGGCGATTTTTCTGTGATTCTTTTCCCCCGCCATTTTACAAGTTTGTTAAACCAGCGCGGTGTTTAAGTTGCCGGGAGCCGGAGCCGGCTGCTCCAGCTCGGGGCTCCAGCCAGCGCAGGCAGCGCTCAAACCCAACATCGCAGCGCCACCTGCAGCGACCGCGCTTGGTGGCAGCTGCACAATCCCTCAAACTGGGCCAAACCTTGAAAAAACCCGCCCGGGAAGAGGGGCTGCTAACTTAAAATCTTGTTCCTCCAAGTCTCTTTTTAGCCCCCTTCTGCTCTCCAGTCTTTCAGGTCCTTCTGACTCGCCCCTCTCTGTTGATGCACGGAAGAAAATTAGCCTCTCCTGGGTAGCTGTCACCATCCCTGCGGCTGACAAAGGATGTCTTTATCGTGCTTGTGGAGCTTGTGGAGGGTGGGAAATTCGTTGTAAGCTGATTTAAAGCCAGGCCAGGGCTCTGCGTTGTCACTGTGACACCCCGGGAGGGACAGGGTGAGCTCTGCCCCTAAGGGCAGTTCTCGGTCCGGCCTCGGGGGTGTCACTCTCGGATTTTGGCAGTGCTGCCAGCTTCAGGAAGGGTTGGGCTGATAGAAAATGAGATAGGAGTGCTACCCAAAAAATGTAAGAGAAGTTCGCAGGGAGGAGCAGGATTGTGTCACCTGGTCATCGGGCCACTGCCTTCCTCGTCTTTTGTAGCACCTTAGCAACCAGTTTCTGGTGATGGGTGGAGGAAAAGCTCTGGGTAGAGTCCACCTCAGCCACCCTCTGTCTGTGCTTTGCCCAGCCTTTCCTTGGAGTCTTGGGGGGTTGCGCTTTGGATTCTCTGAGAGGCCCAGGGTGTCCTGGCATGGAGCAGAGGGGTGCCACCTGCCCTTTCTCCCCTGTCACCGATTTCATGCACAGCCTCTGGCAACTCCTTCAGCTCCCCTGCCAGTCTTTGCAGGGATACTTTTTGGGGCAGATTTTTTAGTAGGACATTAATTAAAAAGCGGTTTTATCAGCTATTGAACATCTCCCTCTTCCCTTTAGCAGACACGATGAAGTGTCAAACAGAGGCAAGATTCGCCTTCATTTTATTTGACCATTTGTTTGGATGTTCTTCGAGGGAAGCAAAATCTCCTTTTACTTTGTCCCATGGTCAAACCCAGCAACTCACAGGAGCCACAGACCTGCAGGATGTGACTGTCCCTCTCCAGAGCTCCTTCCCATCAGTGTGTGCNTAAATAATGATTTGATAAGTTATTGAATACCTCCCTCTTCGCTTTAGCAGACACTATGAAGTGTCAAACAGAGGCAAGATTCGCCTTCATTTTATTTGACCATTTGTTTGGATGTTCTTCGAGGGAAGCAAAATCTCCTTTTACTTTGTCCCATGGTCAAACCCAGCAACTCACAGGAGCCACAGACCTGCAGGATGTGACTGTCCCTCTCCAGAGCTCCTTCCCATCAGTGTGTGCTCCAGTCCACGTTAGCATCTGGATTCAGACACCAGCTCACCAACCCCTCGAGTTACAGGAAGATTTCCAGAGGTTTCCAGCCCAAACTTCCCCTCTTTGCTGCAATTTCGTTACCCTTTTCTCCCTTCCCGTTCCCTGTTCTCTGTCGCCCTGCTCCAACTCAAACCTCCCTGTCTCTACCTCCGCAGCAAAGTGACACTTCCACCGAGGACCTGCCCTTTTAAGCAGACCCAGGGGTGTGAGAGACGCTCACTCCCCATCCCCACCCACCCAGAGGGGATTTATGATGTACTCGGGCCGACAGCATCATCTGCACATCTTCCCGCCCCATCCGCCCTCTCCCGGTCCCAGCCCTCCCCCTGCCAACTCTCCCTCCACTCACCCCCTTGTGCCCTCCCGCTGCAAACTCCCCCAGGGACGATTTTTCTCCTTCCCCCCTTCAAATATTTGTCGACCATTATCGCCTCTGGTCACACCCAGGCTGTCGTTTGTCCAAACAAAACAGCAGGAGGACGGACAGGGACGAGGGGCAGGTGGACGGAGGCAGGGCGAGATGGGAGCCAGGGGAGCAGTGAGGCGATAATGATAAGGGGACGATAAAACCCAGGCTGGGGCTGACCAATTAAATGAGAGGACGCCTGAGAGGGGCCACTTTGAACCGCAGGAGACGAGGGAAAGGGAATAATATAGGGCTCAGGCAGGTGGAGTGATAAGATACAACCGGAGAAAGTCAGACAAACTCATCGTTGTTTCATTTTGGAGGACAATACCGGGAGGAAGAGCAATCAATCGCTGCTCCAGAGGGCTGGAGAGCTTTGGGGGAAGATAAGGAGTTGGGATGGAGGGATGAGATGGAGAAATGGGTAGAGAGTCAGAGGAAAACAGTCCAGGGGCACGCAGGAGGAGCTGGAGACTGTCTGGAAGGAGAGAGGGGAAGGCTGGATGCTGACACTGGGGCTGCTGGATTCAGCTGAGGAGAAGCAGCCCTTAAATCAGAAGAAATCCAAAGGGAAATAGGGCAGAAGAGGGGAAGGGCCTAATCCAGTGATTAGGGCTTTAATTTGGGATTTCAGAACCTGGATCAGACTTGCTGCTCTCGCAGCTCCTGGGTGATGCTCCAGTGGGTACCAGGAGAGATGAGGAGCCAGGATAGAGCTGCAGGGATTCTCCCAGGAAGACACAGAATTCCCCAGCCTTTGCAGTTGGCAACACCCTGGAAAGGCATTTTGGGAAGTTTGTCTCCCTCAGGTAGAGGGGAAAGGACACGTGAACTGCACTTTACAGCCTCCTGAACCTCACATCTAATTGTGGATGACGCTGGAGGCCAGTCCTGAACAGGGGGATTTACAAAGCCTCTCTGCCACTCTGGCATTTCTCTCACTCAGGGAACATCCACCCAGCCACCTACTTCCAAAAACTTTCAGGAACAAGGTCTCCCTGCTGCCTGTCAAACATGGCTCAGACTACCCTAAATCAGCAGTGGGCTCTGTGGACAGCAGGGGGTGAAAGGTTTGTTTTGTTGGAACACCAAGCTCCGAAGAAAATCAGAAAAATACACAAACCCAGCACAACATTTGTGGGGTTTTTTGTTGCTGCAATCCATGCTTTTAAAGCCAGCTGGAGGCAGGGAGGAGGAGGGAGGTTAGCCCATCTTTTTTGGGCCGTGGGGTTGGCAAGACAGGGATTTACCCACTTAGGGAACGTGGGAGACAAGAGAGGGGGAGAAGCATGAGCTCATCTCGGGATGCTGCGGGAACCCCAGTGAAGAATCGCTGTTCTTACATGTCAGCTCCATCACCATGGCATCAGAGAGGAGGAACAGAGGGAGAAATCACAGAAAATGGTGGGGAGTGGGGCAGGGAGACTGAGGAGACAAACAGGAGAGGGAAGAGAAAGGTATTTCCCTGATGGACGGTGTCATTGTTAAATAGTTGGTGCACAGTGCCCTGGGGTTACAGACTGAAAGGTGCTGCTGGGACCTTTAGAAAGGACCTCTTAACCTGTTCCCAAATTCACAAGAGCTGGTCCTTTCTGGAATGCTGGAGTGGGGCTTGTTCATTCAGCCCTTCTTTAAAGCTTAAAAAATATATATATTCACATATAAGTGAATATTCACAGGAATCCAGCTTCCTTCTCCACTTTGTTCACTGGTAGAACCTGTACAAAACACGTGGGATTTGCTCTCCTGTTATCCTGTGCTGGGTGGATTCATCTGTGCTGAAAATGGACTGTGCCAGAGAACAGCTTTGGAGCCCTGTGACCCCTCTGCAGTGCTGCAAACTGATGGTGCAGCACCTCAAGTGTACCAATTCCAACTTTTTTCCTTTTAATTCCATTTTCTTTTTACCTCCTTCCACCTCTACGTATACAAATTTCCAAGCAGGTTGGGACAATGGAATTCAGCCACTGAGGGTGCTTGGGGCCACCACCCGCACTCACATCAGCAAAACCTGGGATAGGAGCCTTCCCCTCTGTGGGGGAACACCCTTTGACACGGGTTATTCCCATGGATGTTCCCATCACCAGGATTTGTTCTGTTTCTGGATCGTGCTGAGCTCTCCCCCTCTCTGCTTTCCCCACTTCCCAGCCTCAGGGAAAGCTCTCCTTAATTCGGGTACAGCAGAAAGGGCACCACGGATTTTCCTCTCACTCCTGATTATTCTGGTTATTTTCCACCACTCCCCCAAACCACCACGTGCTCCTTTTGGGAATCTGTTCACCCCAAATCCCTCCCGTGTTTTGGATTGTCTGCAACACCTGCATCTCTCCCCTCCCTCTTCCCAACCTTTCCAGGAGCGGGGGATATCTCACATCCTGAAGTTGCTCAGCTCTTGGCTCAAAGCTTTTGAATGAAACGATCCAACACCACCTCCTTAAACCCAGGTCACTTCGTGCAGCTCCTGGCACCAATATTTTTATTAAAGCCCTTGAATTAAAGGGCTCCACTCACCTCCACTCATCTCTACCTCCTCATTTGACTCCCCACCCAAGCAACCGGGCACAAACCTCCTCCCCTTTCCCTCCCCACACCTCCTGTACAAATCCTCTCCGAAGGAATAAAAGCTGCTGGAGGTGTGAGCTGGCCACGCATGTTGTAGCCCTTTATTATCAGGGGACCCCCACTCAAACGTACAGAGAGATAATGTTAATGGAATGATGCATTTGCTCTGATCTGGAGCTGTCTCAGAAAGATAAATGCCGAGGCAAAGCAGAAGCGTTTAATCAAAAAATAAACCACCTCAATATGTTGTGTATTATTATTTTTTTCTCCTAAAGAAGCAAAGCTTGGTCCTGTCACAGCATGTTATTTTGCCAGCATTATCTCTGTTATTTCTAAATAATTCCATTTAGTGCTGGTGATGGGTAGGAGGGCTGAGATACAAAATCAAATTAATTAGAGTGACCCAACAAACTCGTGTTTGCATTGCGAGATGCAACATGGCAGCAGATCTCGCCGAGAACAAATTGCATTCAAATTAATTTAAGAAAAAAATAATTTGAGGCAGATCAGGTTTATTTAGGATCAATTTTAATAAGCTAAAATAAAGTCAAGGCAGTGGGTGATACCATCAGCCTGTCAAAAGCCAACTTTGACAGAGGTTTATACACTGAATGACAGTTACCTTCCAAGCTGTTATTGGAAAAACTGATTTTTTTTGGAGTGGCTCGGACAATTAAAAGAGCACCTCAATTACAGCCGCTGGAGATATTAGTAATGAATAAATTATCCACCAGGTTTGACCCTCCCTTCCTTCACATCATTTCCAAATAATTAATTTCCTTGCCACGTTTCTAGGCGTTGCATTAAATTCTGCAGCAGAGGAGGAGCAGGAGTGGGGAGCCCTTCTTCTTCGCCCCCTTGGCTGGTGACAGAGCAGGCATGAGGGGTTTGGGGGGTTCCAAAACAGGGGTAGAATTTGCAAATGTTGTCCTGGCATGTCCCTGAGCTGGTGTTCCTGCACAGCTCTTTCGCAGTTTCAGTGATTCCAGGATTCCACACACACAGCAGGAGCAGATCCTGGATCTGTCATGTTGAAGTCCAGGACGTGCCTCTGGCTGCCCTGGGGTGTCGGAGACCTCAGCAAGGGGGTCTCAGACCCTGGCAGAAAGCCCAAAATAATACAGCTTTTGATTTTAGCCCATGGGAAAAATTACCAACGTTATGAGAAGAACTACAAAAAACTGCAGTTGAAAAACATACTAGTAGCTTAGTTTATCACAGGGTCAAAGTGTAGAATTTAGATTTTTTAAATGAGGACTGAGAAGCCAAAATGGAGGATTTTGGGTGGGGTCACTCTTTTTCCTTCTTCTTCTCTCTCCTCCATGTTTTTTGGTGATGGTAGCACTTTTAGATTGGTGAGAGTAGAAAATAACATGTTAAAATTAGTAGAGATTCACTGGCATATTATAGTAAATATAAAAACGTTTCAAGCAGTTATGGGATTGTAAAACAGGTACAAAAAGGGCAAAAACGCCCGCCGTGGGCAGTTCCTGTGGAATTTCAGCTGGCATTCAGACAGCTGCAGACACTGAGAGCTAGCTGAGAGGTAAGATAAAATAAACAACCTTGACACAGAACCAGCAGGCCTCTCTCATCTTTTCTGGCTTTGGGACAGGACCCTAAAAAGCCGAAGAACCACCCAAAGTCCATGTGAGAGAGAAAAACCACTCTCACCCTGTCAGTCCTCATGCCCAGAGTGGGGGGTGGTGTTTGTCCACCTCCCTCTGCACCCCAGAACATCAGGCATGGACTCCTGGCAGGCTAAACCACCAGGAGGGCTTAAAGAGCATGGGATGGGCCTCAGCTGAGCGAGGTGAAGCCGTGGGGAGCCTCAGGTGTGTCCTTCATCACGGACCTCTCCAGGATATTCCTCAGGAGAGCTTAAAGAGCATGGGGTGGGTCTCAGGTGTGTCCCCCATCATGGACCTCTCCAGGATATTCCTCAGGGGAGCTTAAAGAGCACAGGGTGGACCTCAGCTGAGCGAGGTGAAGCCATGGGGAGACCCAGGTGTGTCCCCCAGCATGGACCTCTCCAGGATATTCCTCCCCCGTGCTCTGCTCCAGCCCGGAGCCAGCGGTGCTGGTGGAACACTCCGGTACAGGAGCTCATTCCTGCAGGGCAGCAGAGGGAATCTGATGAGGATCCTCTCCAGGGCAGCTCTGGACCACACCGGGCTGCAGGGAGAGTCCCCAGCCCTGCAGACACCCCAGCCATGCTCCCATCCTGCGCAGGAGTCGTGGAACAGAGCAGGGCAAAGCCACAGGTGAAAATCAGAGAATCGCAGAACAGTTTGGGTTGGAAGGGACCTTAAAATCTCATTCCACTCCCACCACAGTCCACCTTCCACCACAGCAGGAGATATTAAATTTACAGCTTGCCCCGTGCCACTCTTGCTGTACCAGAAATGCCATTTCCAGGACACAAGCCCCAGTTTTGAGGTGTTGCCCTGCCAGGATATTTTTATTACCCTGATCTAGACATCTCTTTCACTCCTTCCCAATTATCCTTTCCCTCGTAGACACCAACAGCTGATGGCCAATATTTGGAGGTACCTGTCTTTCAGCATTGCTAAATGAGCCTGAGATTGCAATCAGCACATGCCAGGCCAGGAGATATTACAGAAATTTAAAGGCCTTTCAGTGATTTATGGCTCTTTAATCAAGGGCTTTTAATATTTAATTGCAAAGCCACAGGAGTTGTCTTTATTTGTGAAAAATCTGTTTTGGGGGGGATTAGGCAACATGAAACTTGGTGTATTCTGCACATCCTGGTACCACAGCCCTCACTGGAGCTGAGGAGGAGAAGGTGGGCAGCAGGAGAGATGATGCAGTGCTTTTTCCTGATGGCTTTGGGATGCCACAGTGATTTAAGGTGATAAATTAACCTCCACTATTTTCAAGGAGCTTGAGAAGCCATGGGAGGCTCATCAGAGGATCAGGCTAACGATGGCAGGGACAGCACACGGCAGAGGAAATGTCCCAGGCAGCAGAGATGGGGGGCAAATGCAGGAGGTGGTGACCAGAGCCAAATCCATCCTGCTGGAGAGTGTTCTCCAAATTCCTGCTGTGGTCGGGAAGGGAGAGCGTTTGGATTTGGGGATTTGGGTCACCTCCACCACGATGGTCACTCCTGGTACCCATGTGAGGCATCCCCCCACTGCAGATCCCCCCTCAGCTCACACTCAGGGGCTGCCGTGCCTTGAATAAATGTCTGAACGTTCCCTAAAAGGCTAAAAAGTAATTCTTAATTTTTATTTTTTTTCTGCTGAGCATCGAGGGAGTTTTGGAGGTATCTTAAATATAAACATCTCCAGCTAAATGAGATGAATCCTACCCTGTGACTGGAGCAGCAGAAGAAAAACGACCCCGCGAGCTCCTTGCTGGGACAGCGTGTCCGGAGTTCCTGCTCAGTGAACATTCCGTGATGTCTAAAGAGGAATAAAATCAGCAAAGGAAAGAGGGGCAGTCTCTCCCCACACACTGGGCAGGGAGTCCACGAACTCAGGTCCCCCACCAGCTGAAAAAGTGCTTCTACCCCCTGCCAAAACAGCCTGCGAAGAAATCGCATTATTTTTCCTGACAATTTTATTTTATGCCTGAAATAAAAGCAATTGCCAGTTTAATCTCATTTGTATGCTCCGTGGTGGAAGTGGATCTGGGCATCAGGAGGACTCAGCTTCGCCCTGGCAGCCTGGTGACCTTCAGATGGAAGCATGTCCCTCCTTCCACTGCTCCTCTCCTTGAATTTGGACTTAATTTTGGAGCTGTTTGCATCCAGGGCTGCCTCTCATTATGTATGTGGGTGCTGCCTGCCACGGCAGAGATGTGATCTTGCCTGTGGCCTCTGCAGCTCCTCTAGTACAAATAATAATTTCCATCCCATCTATTCTTTTGTTTGCTACTGATCTATATTAAACAGTTGGTGATGACTACATTTATGGGTGATTATTGCACTTATGCCGTGTTAAATCTAAGTGTTTGTTTATCTTTATGTGGTCTCTGTGTCTACGCTTGCACGGCTTTTAACTTTATGTGTTGCAGAGTTCCTTAATTATAAAATCAATAAATTTTTTAAACTTATGACTCCTGCACAGAGAGAAACCCACACACCCTCCACGGCTGGGTGTGACAATGATCCTCGCCTTGAGCTTGTGGCAGAACACAAACCTCAGCTAGAGGAACTGACAGATGTTTTTTTGTTTGTTTCGAGGATTTTTTCTGTCCTAGTGGCAATTAGTTCTTTGTTAGCCTGGCTCATCCTCCAGCTCTCATCAAAGCCTCTCTCCTGCAAACAGTTCTCTTCACCCTGGAGGTTTCTGATTAGAAGGTTTTTGGCTTGGCTTAAAGATGTGACCAGTGAAGGTCACAGCCCAGTGGTGCCTCTTGAGTCAAGGCTTGGAGAGAAGGGTCCAGTCCCCAGCTCTGCCAGGGGCATTTCTTGAGCCACATCTGCACCATGGAGAAGCCCTGGATGGAGTTGGAGCTGTGTTGGCTCTTCCACAGCCCAGGGTTGATTCCATCCCTGAGCAGCTCCAGGCTCTTCCAATCTCCCATCCATCCCTGCCCTCTGGCAGGGGGAGCCATTCCCTGGGTCCTGTCCCTGCAGGCCTTGTCCCCAGTCCCTCTGCAGCTCTCCTGGAGCCCCTTGAGGCCCTGGCAGGGGCTCTGAGCTCTCCCTGGAGCCTTCTCCTCTCCAGGTGAGCACCCCCAGCTCTCCCAGCCTGGCTCCAGCCCTGGAGCAGCTCCGTGGATTCCTCTGGGCTCTCCAGCAGCTCCAGGTCCTGCTGCTGTTGGCCCCAGGGCTGGGGCAGCTCTGCAGGTGGGGTCTCACCTGAGAGGGGCACGGGGCAGAATCCCCCTCCCCTGCTGCCCAAACCGGGGGGTTCTGGGCTGCTGGCCCACGTGGCCAGGTCATGCTGAGTTCCGTGAAGGAATTAGGCTGAGCTGGGCATCAAAACCACTCCTCCATCATTTTGGGGACAATGCACAATGCCCACAGCACCCATTTGCTTGAATTAAGCCCTGCTCTCATTCCTGCTTCACCCCGTCCATGCCTCAGTTTCTCCTGTAGGACTCTAGTAACGGGTTACAATCAACATTTCTCCCACTCCCAAGAGTCCTGACACCCCTCCTGCCAATTAAAACCTGTGAGCTGACAAATCCATCAGTGCCCAGCCCTGCTGAGGAGCCTCCCACGGCAGCAGGAGCTGTAGCCACTCGTGTAAACACGAGCCAGCCAGCAGCCAGCATTAGAGAAGCGTAGTCAGGTGCTGACCCCAATTTCTTTCATTTCAGGCTGTATTTCTCAAGCAGCAGCTCAGACCGGCTCTTTCTTTGCTGCTTACACCTAATTAGGATCCGTGCCCACAACGAGCAGGAGCAGCTGTGATTAAACCACACCAGGGAGTTCACCCAGCTGGGAATTTTTGGCACAGCTGGAGGTCAGAGGTTCAGTGGGAAATGACATCAGGACCCTCAGTGTGGACAAGGAGTCCTGTTAAGTGTCCCTAAAAATGTGATATTCACCCCAGAACAGATGTATCTTGTGTCAGTGCAGGTGAATTCACTCCCTCAGTAGAATAAAGTTAATAAATATGATTTTTTGGGGGGCACGTGCACATCTGGGATCAACCTGCACCCTCGGTTCAGTTTTGAAGATCCCATCTTGTCACATTTCAGTCCCTCACGCATCTTCACTCACGTTAATTCTAGCCACAGAAATATCAACGCGTGTTAAATCTCACACCTGAAATGAGGCAGGTGAGCCACAAAATTGGTAAAAGAGGAAGAAGAATGACCCAGCTTGGCTAAATTCTTTCAGGATCAGTACAGCAGCCTCACTCTACCCAGCACCAACTCAGAGTCGCCTTTCTCATGCCAAATCTGAACAGTGAGGGGTTATAATTTTGAACACTTGGACAAGATGAAAACCAGAGAGAAAGAATCCCAAAGAATTGCAGCTCTGAGGGAAAGGTGGGAGCAAAGCTGGTGCTGGCAAGCAGCCTGTGGATGGAGGTGGAGGCACAAGTCAGGTGTTACCAGGTCCCCCTGGTCCCAGGCGGTCAGAAATGCAATATCACAACTCACTGGAAAACCTCATTTTTGTTACAGCATTAAAACACACCGGTGGCAGAGGCATCCCAGGGACTGTGTAATTTGAAAAAGACACATTCCAGCAATTACCTTTTTTTTTTTCTCCCCCTCCTTTGAAATAAAAGCCGATCTTAATGGTTTCAATTATTTTTCATCCAGTTGCTGCCCCAGGATGATGCGGAGCTTTAAGTACGGGCAGGAAATAATTTCCAAGGGGACATTAAATGTATGTTTATGGAGTAAAATATGTATAAATGCAGACCACAAGAAATGGACTGCGAAGCATTTTATGGAGCTAATTCTGTCAGGGGAGGGAGGGAGCCCACAAGTTCACTTGCACAGTTTATAAGGTCAGTGCAATCCCTCACTGGGAATTACTTCCTTCTAAATAACTGTCGCCTGACTATTTTTCTGAAACAAATCCTGCATCTTCCAGGTGGAAACTGATCCTTGGCTAAAAGCTTCCCTGGATGTGGCTGCTTTCCCTCCTCCAGAGACAAAACGTGGCCTCCTGAACGTGAGACCAGAATCCAGGAGCTCCGAAATTCTCGGTGCTGGAAGCTCCAAGTCTGCTGGGTGATTTTGGGGAAGACTTTTCCAGCTCCAGCTTGCCTCCTTCTGCGAGAGCTGCAAGGAAATGTTTCACGTAACTCAGCCCACACCGTTGTGAGAAGTCAATCCTGGAAGATATTTTAGGGTTTGAGAGTTTTCCAAAGGCAAGGCAGGATTTTTTAATTTTTTTGTTAACCTGGAAGACGTCTCCTGGGACATGAAGATGACTTCCAAGCCGGCTCTTGAACTGATTCATGAGCTTTCAGGTGATTCCCCTGTGGATTTTGAGGCTGCAGGCACCTGCCCAGAAGGAGCTGTGCTGCCTGCAGCCCACAGGTCTGCCTGAGCTCCTGATGGTCCAGAGCACCACATCCCACCAGTTCAACCATCCTGGGGAAACTGGGGTAAATCTGCTGACGGAATCAAGGTAAATCTGCTGATGGAATTGGGATAAATCTGCTGGTGGAATCAGGATGTGTCTGCACAGGCTGCAGGGCTGGAACCACCTCTCACCTCTGCAGAAAAACCTCTGATCCTCTTGCTGGGGCAGAACATGAGGACACCCCCATCCCTGGAGAGCTGCCGCTGCCAGGTTGGCCAAATTCACAGATTCTGGTGATAAAATTTCTGCCCTGTGAGGATCTCATGAACAGAGTGAGTTAGAGGAACAGGGAATCCTGCTCCAGTAAAGCCAAACCGTCCCCAGTACTGAAAAATCCATGGGAATTTCAAACAACAGGCAGCTATTTTGGGTACTCATCCCATTAAAATCTGTAATTCCCTTTATAACCCCAGTGAGGGTGTGCACTGTGCTTAGCCAGGGCCAAGAAATGTTGATGGGACACTGCAGAGGTTCTCTGTGGCCACTCAGTTGGCCCCAAATTCCATAAGTCATTATCCTTGTGAGAGTTCCAGGGGGAGGAATCAGCCACACTCCCTGAGCAACCATTCCTGATCCTCGGAGAGGGGAAGAGGCATGGCAAAGAGAGATCCCCTCGTGGTTAAAACACGGGTTTGTATCCACAGGAAGAGCAATTCCTGCCACATCTTCCCCTGCAGCCTCGCTGCAGGTCACACAAAACTGGTTGGGCACTTGGACTGGGAAGTGCTGGAGAGCAGGAGGCCGACCCTGTCTGCACTTCCCAAAGGGATGGAATGGCAGCTCTGCTTGGCATTTGTAAAATCTACAGCAGCGTGATGAATAGTAGCAGTGATGATCTTTGTTCAGCATTTCTGGGGTGGGTAAAACCAGCAAATCCCTGAAATTGGAGGTTCACACACAGAGAGCACAGGGAACTGATTCAGCCAGGCTCTGGCTGAGGATGCTGCACAGACTTTGGAATACATGATGGAGGTGAAGCTACAGTTCCTTGAGTCTGTCTGGGATTTGGTGAATGCAAGAAAACAAGAAATTTTTAAAAAGCAGAGCCTTTTGGATCTGGAAATGATAATTTATTTTATTTTAGCCTAGTGAGAACCAGAGTTCCTGCCTTGTACAACACCAGTAAATTAAAGAATCCTCTTTCAGGGCAGGTGCAGTGAGAGAAGACAAAGTGTGGGGTGCAGTGTCCCCAGGTGAGGGGGGCTTGGAGGGTGAGGAGGGGCTGTGGTGGGCCCACAAGGCTCGGGGTTCACTGCATTCCCCCATTCCCACTTGTGGGTTCAGGCTTGTGTGAGCTCATACAAAAGGCAAGGTCTGGAATCACGTCCCAGAACTTCTTTGGATGCCCTAAAGCAACATTTAGAGACCCCCTCTCCACCCAGAGGCTTTGCAATTTCCCTTCAACCTTTGCATCCCCACATCATCGTTTCCCCCAGCCCTTTCTGTCCTGCAGGAGTGAAAAAAAAAAAAAACAAAACTGGAGCAGGATGAAAAAATTCCTCATGAAAGGGAAAGAAGGATTCCTGGCTGGGTTCCATCTATCCAACTTTCTGTGTCGTCAGCTGGGATGCGTAAATCTGCACGAGTGTCTGGGTGCCTTTTGTAGGAGAGAAAGAGGAACCTCCCCAGTGCAATTCAGCCCAGCTGGGAGAGATGAATTGTGCTCTGGAAGGAGCCATCCCTCTTTCCCGACCATAAAGCAGCTCAGACATAACCACCCACCCCTCAGCAAGCTGCAGGCAGCTGCGAAAAGTCCCAAATAATCCCCAAAAAACCGCCAGCTCCCCGAAACAGAAATTAGGGTGGAGCAGAGTGGGAGCAACGTGCTTCCCACAGACCTCAAATCAGCAAAGCCCCAGCCCTAAGTGAAATTATCCAACTGCTTGGATGCGCTGGAGCAGAATTTAGGGCCAGAATTTGGGGCGGTGTTGTTTTAGAGGGGTTGTGCTCGCCCAGGTCATGGTTGTGCAGCAGTGGAGAAGTTGGAAGGTGTTAAAGAGGATGCAAACCCTCCCAGAGGGGTGCAGGCCAGGAACAGCTTCTGATTCCCTGAGACACAAGGGCAGACCCCTGGATCACAAAAGGATGGGAATCCTGCTGCAGGTTTTCCCGACAAAAGAGGCCCCACCTTTCCCTTCTTTCCAAAGGTGGGGGGAAATTCTGAAAATAATTCCTCTGCTCCATCAGAGGCTCCATCAGCACAAACACACACACACCGCCCTGGACACACAGCCCTTCCCCAGGTCTGCTTTTCAGATTTGCCTGTTGACATTTCCCCTCCCTCTCTCCCTCCCTCCCTCGCCCGATTCTCACTTCCCCCACTCCGCGGAGGCACCGGCGCGACTCGATCCTTTCTGTCCTTCACCATCACCAGGAGACCTGGCCCTGCTTGGAAAAATGACAGTAAAGGAAAACTAGAAAAAGGGAAGGGGAAAAAAAATGGAAAAAAACCCAAAAAACCAGGGGAAAATGAGCAGAGGTAAAAAGAGAGATGGAAGAAGAGAAGAATGCATGTCAGCCCCAAGCCGCCGCCGTGCCGGCGCACACGGGCTGCCTTTTGCTCGGCGCACATCAATGCCTCTTATCCTCCGAAGTTATTTCCCCTGGAGTGAACCTATCAAAGATTTCCAGCCTCTCTGGAGAGAGCAGTTCCAGATAACACTGGATTCCCTTGTCAATTTTTGCCTACCAGGCTCTGGCAGCATTTTCTACCTGACACTCTGATCTCGACACGCGCGGGCTGGAGGAGTGAGTGTGTGTGCTGTGTGTGCTTCTGGAGCTCTTTCCCCCTCTTCCCAAGCAGTGCAGATGCTTTTAGACTGCAGAGAGGAAGGGAAAACCCACTAACATTTGGCATCTGCATACACCCCACTCATCTGTAATTCCTGTAGTGTCTTGCCCTCCTTGTAATTACAGTAATTAATATAATTACGCTAATAATGATGATTATTATTTAGGGTGTGCCAGATCTTTCCTAGTGCAGCTCCTTGCCTGGAAATCCTGGGCCTGTATTTGTAAAAGAAGTCGCTGCAAGATTTCCAAATAAATGCTCCCCGCAGAAATCCCACTGCTGCAGCAGCTGGGAATTCAGAAATATCCATCCCCTCTCCTCTCCTGGCTGTGACAGCAGTGCTGGAAGGCCCAGCCACTCCAGCAGCTTCCCAGCATCTCTGGGGTGGTTCAGACAGGTCTTGTGGTCACTTGTGGTTTATTTTTGGTTGGAGGAGAGAGGCTGGCATCCCAGGATGGCTCTGGTGTGTCACTCATCCTTCTTCCTCCCTCTGAGGCAATGTTATCCTGGGCATGGGGTGGAATTCACTGGGATGGGGTTGTTTATTTGCACTGTCCGTGATTTTCCAGCTTTCTGGAGATCAGGTTGTGCCCTGGAAGCAGAGTGGCCCCCACGGGCAATGTGAGACCCCCTGAAGATCTCAGTGACAGGGGAATGTGGGAAGAGGATCCTTGATTGCAATTTAGTCACTGTTACCAACATTAAATCATTGAATCGTTGAATCCCAGAATGGTTTAGGGGTTGGTGGGGACCTTAAATCTCATCCAGCTCCAACTCCCTGCCATGTGCAGGGACTCCTTCCATAGACCAGGCTGCTACTGGGGAAGTGATAGACCTGAAACCAAGAGCTCTGCTGGAAACTCAGCTGCACAGTGTAGCCCCTCAAGAGCAAATCCAGCCCCAGAGAGGACACTTTTAATTGCAAGCTTTGCTCCAGTGCCCACCTGTGTTGCTCCAGCCCTGTAAATGCACACTGGAGTTCTGGGCTTCCGCCTGGTTCCTGCTGTTCCCCTCCTGGGAGTTTCAACGTTTGTGAATTCCAGGAAGATCCAATAACATTTTAAAGGCAGGATGTGAAATTGGATTACGTGGGACTCAGCCTCTGAGCAGAGAGAGGTGGCTGTCCTTAAAGGCCAGCAGCAATCTCTCCTTTCTCCCTGCCTGGGACCTTCACTGAACCTTGAACGGTGAAGCACGTGGTTATTCCATTTCACCTTCCAGCATTCCTGCTACAATTGATTATGTTTGTCAGCTACTTTTTCCCTTTTTGAATGCCATGAATGGGTGGATGCAGCACGAACGTGTAAACCAGAGCCACTGCCCTGCAAAAATCATTCCCTGTTATTCCCCGTTTCGTGCTCACGATGGGAGAGATGCGTCCAAATAGGACAGAAAAATATCAGTCCGTGAGCCTGAAGTAGGTGTGCAGCATCTAATCCAGCCATCCATCATCTCCCTGCTCTAATCTGCCTAAAGTCAGTGGGAGGGAGAGGGGAGAAGCAGGCAAAAATAACCGGGGAGAGCAGTGCCCGAGGGGATCGGCGGCTCCGGGAGCTCAGGGAGGGCTCTGTGCCCCGGGGAAGCATTAATCAGACACAAAAGGGCACGGGCCACACGAGAATAGCGCTGCTGTTATTGTTATTATTTACTCCAGGTGATACTTTAGCTCCTCAGGCAGGGCACAGCCTTGGCGTGTTCCTCGCAAGCCCCAAGTAGCCGTGGGTGGAAAAGAGGAAATTCTGCAGCCCCGTTTCCAGCTCTGCTCAGGGGTGGACTTTGGGGTCAGACAGATCCTGGGGCAGGCTGGAGGTCTCTGTGCCCCTGGACCTGATGTGGACCCAAGAGACCACCTCGGTGTGAAGCATCCTTCCCTCCAGAGCCCCAGGGTCATTCCCGTGGGAATAATGGCATCCCTTATCCTGGCAATGCCCAGTGTGATGGCAGGAAGGGAAATGTGGGTGAGGTTAAAAGTACAGATCAACTCTGACTGTTTCAGCTTTGCAAAACCTGCAGTTTCCCCCCAGATATCCTTTCACAGATTCATAGAACGGGTTGGAAGGGGCCTTAAAGGTCACCCAGTTCCAATCACCCTGCCATGGGCAGGGACACCTTCTGCTCTCCCAGGTTTCCAAGGGAAGCTGGAATGAACCCTGCTCTGCTCTGAAACCCATTCCCGGTGGCATCAGAAGCTGCAGTCACAGCAAGGCACTCCTGCTGTCTCCTTCTATCCCGGGATGTGTCTGGTGATGTCAGAGGGAAGAGGGTTGGCACAAGAGTTGCAAAAGTTCTGCAAAAGGCCCCACCTGATGTGAACTCACACATCAAAACCATCTGGGGCTTTGCTCTCATGGAAATCAGGCCTGAAAGGCACCATTCAGAGGTGGTGATTCCTCTAGTCCTCTCTGATGCTCGGGTACCCAGGAGGAACCAAAGGGAATCTGTAGTAGGAATTAATAGGGCACAGAATAATTCCCCAAGGAATAGGATCTTTAGACATACTTCCAATAAAAACCCAAACAAATGGACAAACTAAACCAAAACAAACCCCAAATAACAATCCAGGAGCACTTTGGGGCTGCATCCTTCTCTCTCCTCCCATCTCAGGCTCACAGTGCAGGTTGCCCTCTTGCAAGAGGTGGCAAAGACAAGAGGTGAGGAGAGGTATCAGAGCAAACACCCATCCCTCAGGGCCACTCTGCACGGCAGCTTCTCTGAGGCTTTGCAGGAGCTGCAGAGTGACAGCAAAATGCAGCAGCTGCAGCTCCAGAGCTGCCAGAGTCACGGTGGTGGGGCGACAACCAGGGACAGAGGAGGAGCTGTTAATGCAGGGGAGATGCCAAAGCAGCCTGAACTTGGCAAATTGGTGCCTGACACTGCATAAAGCCGTGCATTGAGAAATCCAGAGAGTGTTTGGGTGAGCTTTGGCAGGGTCTGACTTGTGTTTGTTCAGCAGAAGGGAGGAACCCCGGTGCATTCACCAGGGGAAATCCTGCTGGGTTCCTGCCTGTGCCCCAGTGAGGCATTTCCAGGGGTGCCCAGGTCAGATCTGGCTGGCAGAGGTGGCTCCCCCCTGCTCTGCTGTCACAGCAGCTCTCTCCAGTCACGCATTTGGTGGATGGTCACACTCAGTGGTGCATGGATGGGCCTGAGCCCAAATGCATCTTCCGTGCTTTGGTGGCCAGCCCTGCCCCTGCTGTCAAACCTGCAACAGGCAAGCTGAGAGGCTGCAAACGCTGCCAGGGCGCTGCAGCTTCATTCAGACACAGAGCAGGTGCTTTTTGGGACGTGGTTCTGCAGTTTTCCCTCATCCCTGTGTGCCCAGAGTCTGCCTGCAAGGTGAACCCGTCTCTGCAGGATCAGGGGTGGGAACACTGATCTGTTCCCTCTCTGCCAGCCAGCAGAGGTTCTGCTGCAGGGAATCTTGGTGCTGGAGGTGTGGCAGCTCAGGGAGGTCCCCAGTGCCACTGGAGTGTCTCAGGTGGGATCTGAAAGCACCAGGAGTGATGGATGGATGGATGGATGGATGGATGGATGGATGGATGGATGGATGGATGGATGGAAGGATGGATGGATGGATGGATGGATGGATGGATGGATGGATGGATGGATGGATGGATGGAAGGATGGATGGATGGATGGATGGATGGATGGATGGATGGATGGATGGATGGATGGATGGATGGATGGACGGATGGATGGATGGATGGATGGATGGATGGATGGATGGACGGATGGATGGATGGATGGATGGATGGATGGACGGATGGTGGGATGGATGGATGGATGGATGCTGATGTTACCCAACACCCACCATCACCTAAACCCCAGAACTACCCTGACACGCTTCCCTCCACCAAGATCCCCACTACCCCAGATGCCAGGGGAAGGGACCTCTGTATTTAAGAGGCATTCAGAATTTGGGTTTTTCCTCTCAGGAATTTGTCCAGTAGCTTTTTGACCCTGTGCAAATCCCTGCTGTGAGGGTGCAGCCAGCAGAAGCTCCCCCCAGCTGGAGGATGTCCTGCTGTTTGTTTTCAGCTTGGTTTTCACAAAGTGCTGCCTGCCTGGCAGAGTGGATGCCCCCTGGTTGTCTCTCAGCGGTATTTGTGGTTTTACAGATGTCTCCAGGATGTCATTTCTGGCTCTGAGCCACAAACTGAGCGAGATTTGCAAGGAAACATGAAACTTTGCAGTGCCTGTGCTCCCGGCTTGCTGCAACTCACTCTTGCCTCCAACATAAATTTATTTTTCAGTCCTGTACAAACTCCTTGAAGTTGGATTCGCCTCCCCAAACTCTGTCTTTTTGCAAGCCAAACACAGATATTTGCTTTAAGGGCAGATAAATCCTTCTGTGAAGTGTCAAAGGACTTCAACCACCAGCCCCTGCAGGGGCACTTTATCTGAGCTGGCTGAATTCCACCTGCAGGGTTTGGGGAGGGAAACTCAGCCTCCTCCTTCCCACACATCTCCTACGAACACAGGCAGCTCCCCCCTCACAGCACTATTCAGAAGCTCAATTAATTAATGGCCTCAGAGTGCTGGTGAGATGGATGGCACCACAGGAACAGAAGGACTTCCATGGCTTTTTTAATAATTAAAAAAACAAAAAACAATCACCTGACAAGTCTGTGGCTAGAAGGGCCCAAGGTGTCAGAAGAGAGGGACAGTGAGTAACTGAGAAGGGGATGGGATTCCAGTTCATCTTCCAGCTGACATTTGCTTCATTTTTATCTCCCCTTCAGCTTGAGGGCCTGAGAACAAGGCAGGAGAAAGAAATTTTGTTGTGGACTTATGAATGTCTCTGATAAGGAGCAGAAAACCCTCCAGTGCACGACAGTGACCCTCCTGACTGTTTGCTGGTTTTGCTATTTCTAAGGTAAAAAGCAGGCAGGAAAGGAAAAAAAAACAGCTGGACAAGACCTTTTCAGATTAGTTTTTAGTGTCATAAATAAGTGGAGAGGAGAGCTAAGGCTGTTATTGTTATTTTTCATAGAATTATAGAGCCATAGACTGGTTTGGGTTGGAAGGGACTTTAAAACCAACCCAGTTCCACCCCCTGCCATGGGCAGGGACACCTTCCACTATCCCAGGTTGTCCCAAACCCCATCCAACCCGGCCTTGGGCACTTCCAGGAATGAGACATCCACAACCCCACTTTCTGAGCCCAGACAAGTCAGGAAGGTCCAAACCTCTCTCCAACATATTTTTTTCCCGTGCTTTTATCCCAGGACCTTTTCCTGTGCTGCAGGCCTGGCCTGTGTCACTCTGCGGGGCTGAATTTTTGCAGAGTTCAGGCTCCTCTGAGCCTTTTCTGCAGCAGCCTCGCGCCGCCGTGGCCGCTGTTTGCAGAGCCTGAAATACCTGAGCAGGGCAAATCCCCCCAGCTCCCAGCAAATCCAATTTTATGGCCACGGCTAAACGTGCGTGTGATGTGTTGCTGGATTAATTCCCGAAGATCACTGCCTTCTCGGTGCTGTAATTCCAGCTCTTTTCTTGCACGGGTATTTTCCCATCATGGGGCCACTCACGAGGACCACGGCGGGATGCAGGAGCAGCGTGGGGGACTGTGCTTGGCCACGGGTCAACAGGGCTGTTATTGGCTGCCTGGGATTGGGCAAAGGGCTGAAGTGAGCAGCCCAGATAGGTTAATTCTGATTCCACGGGTACTGAGGAGTCAAAAAGCTTCCAGCCACTCCAAAGCTTCACATATGTCACGTCCATTCCGGGGTTTTTGTGCTGGATGGATGTGAACCAGCCCAAATCAATAAATCACAGCTCCTTTTGGGGTCAAGATGGAGAGGGGAATTTTTATTTGGGAGGAACAATCTGCTCACGCTGTGATGCTGCCCCATGTCCTTCTGCTCTTTGCATTTGTGGGGTGTTTTCCCTCTGTGCCCCAGAAAAGCTGTAGGATTTTGCTGTGCCTTGCTGTTGTCCCCTGGCCAGCACCACTCCAAAACTCTTTTTCCATGAACAGGAAGCTCCACTGCATCATCCCCTTGGCATTTCTTCCCGAAACAGAATCATAGAGGTTGGAAAAGATCCTTAAGGCCATCAAGTCCAACATTAACCCAGTGCTGCCAAGTCCAGCACTAATTCCCACCCCTGATATCACAATTCCTACACTGCTGGAGCCCATTCCTTTGAAGGGAAAGCCAGGAAATGTCACTTTTCCCATGCAGGGCTGTTTAATGGCAGCAGCCCCCCAGAGAGAGGAAGATCAGAGATGCTTTCACCCTCCTTTACCCTGAGGAGAAACCTGAGGCCCAGCACGGCTGTGATTTTTGGACAAAGCAGCGTTTCCCACACCCAGCATCCCTTCTCCCCGTGTTTTTCCATCCTCCCAAGGGTCGTTCTGCTGGCCTTGCTGTGGCAGTGTCCCCAGCAATGTCACTGCTGCCTCCGAGGGGTTCACTGGAGCTCTCCGAGGCTCAGTGGGACCCTGGGAATGGAAGAAGTGGGAGCCCAAAGAGGGTTTGAGCTGAGGGAGGCTCATCTTGGATAAGGAAAGACAAAAATGTGCATCAGAAGATGGGAAAAAGGACTTTATGTCACCTCACAGGACACCTTAAACATTGCACAGACCGAAATACCCACGGGTGTGTGGTGGGTTCTTCCTGTGCCCGGTTTCTCCTCACTCATCTCTTTTTTTCTCCTGAAATCTGATTTCTCAGACTTTCTGGAAGCAGCCAGGTGGGAATGACTCTTTAGCCCATCCATTAAACCCCGTCTCCCTCTCCTCACATACCTGTTTATACCCGTTTCAGATGAGCAGAGAGTGCTCACTCAAAGTGTTTTTCTGGGATATTTTTCCACAGATTGCACCATTAAACCTAATGTATTGTATTAGCAAAGAGTGTGGCATTAAACAAAGTAGCATTTAGCACATAAAATAAATGTAGAATATTAGAGATTGATATAATTTGCTCTTTACAGTGCTTGAAATGTGTTGGAAAGAGAGGGAGAAGCACATTAGCAGAAGAATTCCAGGCTGAAGGGTTGAAGCTCCCTGGACCACTGGGATTGTGCCCCTTTCTCCAAATCATTTTTCTGGGACATGTGGTTGTTCAGTGGGCTCTGGAAACTTCAACTCTGCATTTTCTGGCTCTTGTGGCTTTCAATCACTTTTAATGTTGCATTAAAACACGGTTTTTTCTTATTTTTTCCCACTAAAATAATCCTTTTTATTATTTTTTATCCCAATGAATTAACTTGGAGAGAGGTCTTAGGGTGACACGTAAAATGTGGGGAAACTGGAGAGATTGACTCAATTTCTATTTTAAAAAATCACATTTTGGGGTTACTTCAAGGGAGGCTGCACACACCATAAAACCACTTTATTCAGGGTGAGTGACGGAATGAGACCTTTGTAGGAACAAGAATCAGATCTATAAAAACAGAGCAATAAACCCATCAAAGGAGCTTTCTTCATTTTGTTTCATGTGGAGGATTTTTTTTTAAAATATGTAAAAATCACAGCTCTGTGTTCTTAGTAAAGAGGATTCTTCCACCTTTCTGTCCTTCCTCTGAGCTTCACCTCTCCTCAAACCCTTCCCTCTTTGTTCTTTCTCTGAGCAGTCTCGGTGACTCCCTCTGCTCCCCTCTGGTCCTACTTCGAGTGTTTGCCCCATTTCTCCGGTCCCTGAAGACTCTGGGTTTTTATTTAATGATCTTTGAGAAAGAAAATGAGTTTTCATGGATTTGCAGAGCACTGGACAAATACGAAACTGTTGTTATTTCATTTTCCTGCCTTGTGAGCAAGGCTGGGAATTTACAGCTACTGAATAATTTTACAAAGCCACAGTTTTGGGCATCTTTTATCCATATCCACCTCATCAGAGAGAGCCCAGGATTCAGTGCCCTGCCCTTGGATGGGACTGTGGGCAAGGAATGTGCCACACATCACTTACAAAAGTTTCTTTTTTATTTGCTTGGACATCAAGGCTTCTCCTGACTTGTCCAGGAGGAAACTGCTCCCAGTTTACAACATCACAACAATTAATAACAGAGATATATGATTGAAGAGGGTTTAATGGATAAAATGATTATAAAGACAAAAAAAAAAGAGTGACAAGCTGGATCAGAGGACACAGAGACCCTTTCCAGGCCTTGTCTCCAGGACCAGGACAGTGACTCCACACCCACAAAGCTGGTGGAAGGCCAGTTCTCATATTCCCACACGCTTTGCAATAATATCTCCAGCTTCCAGTGGAAGTGCATCCCAAAAAATACAATTTACTCAGCAGGGAAAACAAAAATACAAATGGTTGGAGGGGAGAACAGCATGGCAAGCAAGCAGCAGGAACTGAGAGAAGATTTCCTGGATTATCTAGGAGCACATCTGGGTATCTGCAGAAACCCAGCAAGGAGCTGTAGTCATCACCTGACACTTTTTGTTGATATTATTACTGTAATTGTTAATTAAATGTTGACATTAATTCCTTTTTTGCCTCACAGCCTGCTGGACATCAGAGGCTCCTCTTGTCTCCAGCAGCTTTCGGAGAAGGAAATTTCACCTGTTGCCTTTCAGAGCTGTAAGAAAGACACCAGCAAGAGAATAAAAAAGGCAGAGAGAGAGTTAACAGAGCCTGAAAAAAAGGAAAATACTTCTGCAAAATAAATGGGGACAAACGCTGAGCCCGGGGATGGTGTTTGCAAAAATGGCAGCCATTGGCCAACGCTCCCTTCCTCATTATTCCTCATTTGTGGGACGAAATCAGGCATTATCTCCTGGGAGGCTTTGGGAGGTAAATAGATGAGTAGGCATGTCCAGCTGGTTTCTGCCATCCCCGGTGTTTATGTTTCATTTTGTTTCCTGGGCACACTTCAATCAGATTGCATCAAAACCCGCGGCCGGATCAGGGGGGCTGGGGCTGAAATGAAGATGAAACGTGGCTCCAGACAATTTCCAGCTGTCCAAAACTCCATCTAGGAGGGAGCTGAGCCGTTTGTTGGGCACTTTCAGAGCCTCAGGGGGAGGGAGTTTTGTGCAGATCTGGGTTTTTCGTTCTGTGTTCTCACCAGCTCTCCCTAACAAGAACGATTTCTCAAATCCTGGGGGTGTGTAGGGCACCAGCGCTGCAGCCTTGAAACCAGGGGGATGAATATGGGCACGTTTCCATCTGGGCACATCCAGGGGGACTGGTGGAGCCACAGAGTCTGGATCAGCCCCTTTACAGAGCCCCCTGCAAGCTGTGTCCTCCTCTTTGTCACCCAGGAGACTGAGTCTAGGCTGGAGTCACATCCAGACAAAGCCCAGCTTTGGAAAACTTGACCTCTCAAATCAAGTTTTTCACAATAGATGTAATTTTTTAACGTCTTTTTCTTCAGTCCCTGTGTTAGAGCAGAGCTCCAGGTGAGGCACAGCATTTTAATGGGGCTTTTTTAACTCAAAAAGGAGGGATAGCCTGGGATCCCATGGGCATCCCCACAGTTGTGCCTCCTACTTTTCCAGGAGTAAACTGCTCCCAGTTTATGACATCACAGCAATTAATAGCAGAGATATACGATTGCAGAGGGTTTAATGGATAAAATGGTTATAAAGATTTAAAAAAATGGTTAACAAGCTGGTTCACAGGACACAGGATATTCCCAAAATAATCTGTTGTCGAGGAATTTAGCCAGGGGAGGAGTTCATATTGTGTCACCAGGTGAGCTGGGTGTTTTGGAGACAGCATTTGCATGCCCTCCTTGGTCCATCCATCTCTGGACAAGGCTGGATAACATTTGCTTGATCAGGTGGGAGTGATTCTTTGGGAAATTCCTTTTTTTTACATGGTGCACAAGGTGACAGCTGGATGAGGGGTAAAGAAATCCATGAAATTCCTGTGGATTTGACGTCCTAGAGCAAAGTAAGTTCTTTTTCTCGCTCCTGAGTCTGGGAAAAGGCCAGTCAAGGGCTTGTCCTGCTAAAGGAGAAGGATCTTTTTAATTTGCTGAAAGTTTGCAGCCCCTGCGCAGTGCCACGGGCAAGATTTGGGACTTTTACAGCTCCTCCACAAGATGGGTTGGAACCCTCCTCGCTCCATAACCGAGGAAACAACATCCTAAGAGGGTGCCTCGGTGCCCAGCATGTCTTAACCTGAATTAGATGATTTTTTTATTGTTTTACTTGATGCTGTTGATCCAGGTCTCTCAGCCCTTGGCTGCTCCTGGCTCTCTGTCCTCAGCTGATGAGGAGCAGGGCTGTGCATCTGCTGCCACACGGAGCAGCTCCTCTCTGCCGCATACAGATGAGACTTGGCTCTGTCCTGCCCAGCAGCCAGAAGGAAATCCACAGGAATCACAGCTCCCCAGGTGTAAAAGCACGAAGGAAAAAAAATAAAATACCAGGCTGGAAGTGTGCAGAGAGCTGGTGGAAGGCACTGATGTCGTTCTGCCAGCGTTTGTGATTTCCCTGCCAGCCTCGCGACATCTCAGGGTGTCTCGAACCAGTGAAAGGATTTGTGTGGAACAGCAAACGTTGTGTGGATGCGGCTGAGGAGCAAAGCCAAGACACGTGAGCCCTCCAGGCTGTGAAACCAGAGGGCTGCAGAAGGACCCCAGGTGCCAGCGCTTTTCAAACCCTGAACTGTTTTCCTTTTCCACTTTGGACTGGCAACGGTGAGATTAATGGCTGGATCATGCCTGTGTTCTCCAAAGTTTCCTGCTACAGCGACTGATCCCTGAAGATTATCCCTACATCTTCTTCAAGCTCTTTCTACTTAAACATTTCCTTTACAAAGGCAGCTTTCAAGCCTGCATTTGAGAAAAAAAATATTAAGCTGTTTTGACAGAGAAGAGACACGTATCAGAAAGGGTTTCTGTCTGCAGCCTGTGCCTCAGACCTCCCCAGCTCCTATTTATGCGGCTTTTGAGCATAAGCAGAGTTTGCTTTCATCTGTCCAATGGATTTCTGTTGCTGTGATCATTTCTCCCCTGGGAAAGGTGTCTGTGGCTCTTTCCACCACCACAGAAACACAAAAGACCCCATTCCTTTTTTGTCAGGGAGCCAATGTCGAGAATTTGCCGCTCTCTCACTTGGGGGTAGTGACTGACTGGGAAAGAACATCTCAGCTGAGTTTCCCCGGATGAAACCACATTTACCCTCCTCTTCCCACTGCCCTGAACACCAACGCTCTCCAAACACTGAATTTCCTTCTTCATGGTGGATTGCAAAAAAAACAAAAAAAGAAGAAAAAAGAAGAAGAAGGAGCAGCTCTGCTGATTTGTGGTACAGAAGAATGTCCAGTCCCCGTGTCTCCAGCAGATATTAAAGGTGACAGATTGCCAAGATGTGCCCTGCGGATGATAAATCGCCCTCCACCTTCAGCAGAGTTGGGTGGTGGCTCAAAATCCAGGGGAAAGGAGGGCAGGGGAAGCCAGCAGAGCAGAGCCCAGGCCTCACAACGAGTGGGAGCCTCCATCCTCCATCCGTGGAGTGCTTTCCATCTGGGTGTAAGTGAATTATCGTGCTGGGGCTGATAGCCCCACTCGATAGCCTGCTTGCCTCTAATGGGTTGATAAAAGGATGGTGACAAGAAGATAAATAGAGATAATACTCCAGGCTTCTTGCAGGAGAACCATTATCATTAACAGCATTAATTAGCCCATCATACACTGCACGAAAACACCAGATACATGCAGTCCAAAGGGAAGCAACCTGACAATTGTCAGTAATGCGATAGCTCAGCATCGGCACGCGCTGATCGTTGAATGTCTTCATCATCCCAACCTGGCCTCTGGAAAAGGCAACAATTCCCAAGGCTGCCTTGCAGGCAGCATCTCCAGCCAAGTCATTAAAAAGACACACGATTATGGGAGTGGGAGCTGCAAGGATGGGAGCAGACTCCAGAACCTTTTGCTGTCAAGCCAGCCCATGCAGGGCCAGTCCCGCTGCAGCCTCTGGAAACTGTTTGCACTTAAAGGCACACTCAGGTGCACTGAATTCTTTCTAAACCTGACAGCCTTTCCCAGCAGAGGCTGGCAGGGCCTTTGGAGAGCCACTTGGAGAGATCTGGTGAAGAGAAGTGGAGAGATTAACCCATAGGAAGTTACATGTAGGGGCAGAGTTAGAATTCGGATTAGAATAAAATTAGAATTAGAATTCGGACTAGAATTAGAATTAGAATTCAGATTAGAATTAGAATTCAGATTAGAATTAGAATTAGAATTAGAATTAGAATTAGAATTAGAATTAGAATTAGAATTCAGATTAGAATTAGAATTAGAATTAGAATTAGAATTAGAATTAGAATTATCTATTCCTCTATAGAGATCTAGGCAGAATTAGAGCACAGCCCCAGACTGAGGGGTTCCCACCTAAAATCAGCCTCATCCTCCAGCGGCCTGGATGTGCAGAGATGATAAATTGTATTTCCCTGCTACCCTTGGGCCAAACCCCAAGGCTCGTACTAAGGAGAGGAGTGAACTGCAGAGTCAGTTTTGGTTTAGGGTGATTCTTTCTCTGCAAGGAATGTATCAAGCCACAGAATCACAGGTGTCCTTGGGAGGCAACCCTTTTTATGTTTAAAAGAATTCATTTTGCTTTCTCACAAACAGCTCCACTCCAAACAGAACGAAAGGGTGATTGATTGATTGATTGANCCTTGGATCAAAGCTGAAGCACCTGGCTCATGCTCAACACAAGTTTATCCCGACTGTGAAAAGCTCTAATCAGGGAATTCCACAGCCATCCCTGTTCAGCCATTTTAGCATTTTATTGTGAACGTCAATTCCAGCTTCTCCTAGTATCCAAACTGAACCTCTTTTGCTGAAAATTAAGCTCGTTTCTTCTTATTTTTCTCCCAGAAAAACTANTCTGATCGATTGACTTTGTGATACAGGCAATGTTTAAGCTCCAAATTCGTTAGGTTTCAGCACTTCTATGTCTAAAAGCATTTCTCTGGATATTGAAGTGGGTGCTTTGACTAAACCAATCCTTACAAGAAGAGGGACAGCCAAGACCAGCCTGTCNGAATGGCTCTCATCACTGTCAAGTATCTCCAGTCTCCTGGAAGAAAATTATTCCATCTCCACTTGGCTTCTGTTTCCTTGGCTGAAGAAACACAATTCCTTCAGCCTGTTTGGCTGATTCCAAAAGTAATCAAACTTCCAGAGAGGGTTCCCTCTGAGCACAAACCCCTCTCAGCGAGGAGCCCTGAGACTTTCTTTCACGAAGCTTTTCTGCAGGTTGCATTTCTCCCCACCAGCATCAAGAGCATCGAGAGGAACGTGGAATTGCAATCCAGCTGCTCCCAGTCTCAGCAGCCTGAGGAATGTGGGCTCTGGGAAGGTTTTGGAGAGGTCCTGGGGGGTTAGGCTGATCTCCAAACTGGTTTATATTGGCACTGGAGGCGATCACAGGACTCTGCACCAACCATGGCTTTGGGACAACCTTCCCAGGGAGCTCCCAGGAAAAGGCTGAGAGGATTTTTAACTCAGATGCCCCTGGGTTGATTTTAAGAAAAGCTCAAAAGCGACATCTCCAGGAGATGTTTTGTCCCAGATGCTGAACTGAGGCTGGAATGAAACTCTGCTCTTGTGGAGGGAGACCCAAACTTTGTTCAGCCTGGGTGTCCAACCCTTAAATGGCCTACAGGTGATGAGATGGGTTTATGTGGCTGTGATTTTAATCTTCCTGTCCCACAAACAACTCCAGTCCAAAGAGAAGGAAAGGTTTATTAACTAATTCATTTATTTATTTATTTATTTATTCGGTGATAGAGACTATCTTTATGTTCCCTACTCCTTGGGAGGCAACCCTTTTTATGTTTAAAAGAATTCATTTTGCTTTCTCACAAACAGCTCCACTCCAAACAGAACGAAAGGGTGATTGATTGATTGATTGATTGATTGATTGATTGATTTTGTGATACAAGCCATGTTTAAGCTCCAAATTCCTCGGGTTTCAGCACTTCTATGTCTAAAAGCATTTCTTTGGATATTAAAGTGGGTACTTTGACTAAACCAATCCTTACAAGAAGAGGGACAGCCAAGACCAGCCTGTCCTGGTGTGATGATGAGATGGACACCCCTCAGCAAGGTCTTTGCAGCTCCATTTCCCAGCTCTTCCATTTCCCCACTGTCCTTCCAAGAGGGAACTGGCTTGGCAGTGGCAGGGAAGAACTGTGCTGATCCATACAATTGGGTTTTTGGTGGCACAGTTGAGCTGTGGGCTTGGAAGTGCTGGTTTAAAGGTTGGATTCCATGATCTGAGGGGGATTTTCCCAACCTAAATGATTCTCTGATCTCACCTGTGCCCAGGAATCAGCCATGGAGGCATTTCTAGCTGCCCAAATCCTGCAAAAAGCCCATTCTTCTTGTGCTGAGGATGGGGAGAAAGAGAGGGGAAGAATGAAATCTTCCTTGGGGGGATGAAAACTGTGGAAAATGAAACAGAGCAGGCAGCAGAAATCCTGACAGCCAGAGCCTGCTGGATCTATGACTATTGACTGCAAGCTTGGTTAAGGTGGCAGTTCCCAGTTACAGCATCATCCCACCTAAAAGCAGCAAGGAAATATCAATAATGGAATGGTAAAGGCACAAAAAAAGAGGGAAAAAAAAGAGCAGAGCAGAACGAGACTGAAATAACGGGACTGTGCTGATTAAGACAGACAGAAAGTGATGGTGCTGCAACAACTCTTGGCAGTGCTGGGAATGAAAGTCTACATTTCATTGTGCAAAAACATAAAAGGAGATGAATTTGCTCCCGTGCTGCCTGCGGATTTTGGTAGACTGTAAAACAGTTTTCCTGGTTTCTCTGAAGGAATTGCTTTGAGCAAATATCCGAGTCAGGGGGGTTATTCTTTTTTTTTCTTACAGAAGATGCCTGGATATAGCACCTACACCTCCAGTTCTGGAGCAAAGGGATGGATCCACACCTCTCCATGTATTTTAAGAGGTCTGAAACGGCTGGAGGTCAGTGGTTTCTGAAGAAAACAAATGAAGCAATTGGGTTTTGCTGCTTGGTGCATATTTCCCATCGCTTGAGGAGAAAATTGGCCCCGGAACTGTGAGCATGCATCAGTGTGTGAGGGAGCAGGGGTCAGGCAGGCACAGCATTGTTATAAATAAAAGGAAAATGTATCCCTTTGCCTGCTGCTGGGATCCAGAGCTTATTTCCCTGGAGCTCCACGTGTCCCGTGTTATTTATGATCCCTAATGGCCCCATCCCAAACGGTGGCTGCTCCACAGATGGGCCTGGTTCCCCACAGGGGCTGCCCCAGGAGTGCAGCTTTTGGGCAGCACCAGCCACCTCCTCCTCACTCTGTTATTGCCCAAGGACACCCTGGAGGAGCACCTTGCTCTGGGATCAGGCTCAGTTTTTACTGTCTTGAAGAAATAGTGGCTGTGCACAGAATTCGGAAGTTATTTTGAAGCACAAGGCTTCGTGCAAAGAGTTTCCTTGCAAGGGAAGTTTTTAAGATTGTGATTTTCCTGTACCTAGGATCAGAACCCTAAATCCATGGATCTCCTCCCATGTGACAGTTCCAGGTTTGTGCATCTTGCTCACAGGAAAATTTCACAAAACCTCTTTTCCTGCTGCAAAGTCAGCTCAGGAAACCTCGGCCTCACTGTCCAGCTCCTTTTCCCCACATCTAAAAAGTGGCCCAGGAGAGCTGCTTGTGGGACCACGCCAGAAATCACATCCCTGACACATCCGGGCAAAAAAATACCTGCTGAGGGTTGTTCTGATGGTGCTCTCTTGGATTTAAGGGTTATTTTCAACCAAGTTTATTTAGCGGATTTTCAAAATCATCCTTACTCAAAACATCAAGTTTGTGATGGAGCAAAATCTGTCTTTCCCTCCTAAGGTGGAGGCAGCTGCTCTCTGTTATTTTTTCACTCCCAGAACAGCCCCTGCAGTCCCAGGTTCAGGTTGGATATTTGGGGAAATTTCTTCCCTGGGAGAATTTCCAAGCCCTGGCACAGGCCAGCCCAGGGAAGTGGCAGAACCACCACCCCTGGAAGCGTCCAACAAACGTGTGGATGTGGCACTGGGGATGTGGTTTAGTGGCTGGGCTTGGCAGTGCTGGGTTAATGACTGGACTTAATGATCTCCGAGGTCTTCTGCAGACTTGATCATTCTATGGGTAGCCTGTAAAAGAGAGGGAAAAATCTCTTTTACCAGGGGAATATTTCCCCAGCTGGTGTAAAGCATTGTAGCAGTGCCTTTCCGAAGGGCAGGGTGGATGGATGACAGCAGCCCAAGGATTTCCCACCAAGCTGCACAAATTCTGGATGAAATAAGCACAATTCATTGCAAGTCCTCAGCAAAACAAGCACACAGCTTGGTGCTCAAATTCCCCCACGATCCCAGCTATTTTTACGTACAGCCAGCCAGTGCTGTATTTATTTTCCCAGCATCATCCCCTGCTTGTTTTACAGGAGCAGGGCTCGACACGCAGGGTGTCAGGCAAATAACCCGCCCAGTGCTTCAAAGAGCCAGGGAGAGAGTCAGGAATCACAGCCTGGCACCGTGCAAATAAACACATCTGTCCTCTGGCTGCCTGGAGAACTGGGATTTAGGGGAAGGTGGGGAGCTGGGAGCAGGGGGGCAGGTGGCAGGAGAGGAGCTGAGAGCAGCGTTCAGTGAGTGTGTTTGAGGGGGAGGCTCTCAGGGGCTGGTTCATGGGGACTGCATCACACCTTCACATCCATCCCTCCTCAAAGCAGCTCGAGTTTCCTTCACTCACTACCAAGGCAACAAATTCCTGCAGGGAAGCAGGGTGAGCTCCCACGGAGTGGTTGTAAACAGCACGGAGAGCAGCCACTCATAAAAGCTCAACGGCCAAGGCCAGAGCCGCTCAAAAAATACAGAAAAAACTTTTTTTGGCATCTGAAAACCTCTCCGCACAGAACTCTGGGTTCAGCGCCATGAAATCCCAGAGCAGGGTGCCCCTGCGTGGGGCAGGGAGGGTCAGATGTGCTGCTCAGAGGCTGAGGGCTGCTCAGAGACACTCAGTGACCTGGGCTGGTGGTGCTGGCAGGTTCCTTCCCACATCTAACTCCAAACTCCTCTCCCTCAGCTCAGCCACTCTGAAAATTTAACAGGGAGAGGTGATTTGGAAGGAGCTGGGAGCAGAGTGAGCTGTGCAAGGCCTGCTGTTAATGGCACTGATCTGAGGTATGGGCACTGCAGGTGTCAGAGCCTGGGCCTGACCCTCAGCCTCCCACACTGGGGCAGGGACTGTCCCCACCCGCCCCGGGAGGAACCTCAGCCCTGTGACATGACAAGGAGAGGGGCAGCTTGGCCTGTCACCTCTCCCAGCAGGGCTCACAGGCCTCAGGGAGAGAAGGGCTGGAGCTCAGCTGGTGGAGCCTTGGCTCAGTTACAGCATCGCTGGTGACCCCGTGGCCTTTGTGACAAAATGTGCTCAGCCCGGGGGCTAGAGAGATTGGGCACCTCTGGCTGATTTATCCGGAGGCACCGACACAGCCCAGCAAGGTGCCAGCCCCAGGAAGTTTGTGGAAGATGGATAACACAGCACAGACATTAATGGGCCGTAGGGGAAGGCAGCAGAAAATGTGAGGAAGGTCTGTACCCAGCACTTGCTTCCCAAATTTAATTGTTCCTTGTCTGGTTGATGGAGGGGTTTGAACCTGGAGCTTCCTGTGCTGGAAGCACAAATCTCCAGGGGCTGCATGGAATAGTAGGGACATGGCTGCACTGCTGAGCCACCAGCGGAGAGCTTCGAGCCCCAAATGTCCCCAAATGTTACAGCCAGACACTCCCAATCAACTACAGGAACAGAGGAGAGCATCTCCATACCCATCCTGGTGTCTGCCCTTGGACAGGCCTAAGAACAAGGGAGTTTCCCCAACAGCACCTTCCTCCCTTATAGCTGGGCAAGTTTGGGGTCCCCGCTGGCACAGCCCCTTGTTTGTTCAATCCGTGGATGCTGAGGGTGGCTGTCCATCCCACCAGGATCCAAACTGATCACCTGGAGCTCCCTCAAGACAAATAATCACAGGCAATGCAACACATCTTAAAATACAGATGATGAAGAGGTTGGCCAGCCCGAGCCTTGGGACACCGCTCCTGCGAGGATTGGGATTGTTCAGCCTGGAGGAGGCTCCAGCAAGAGCTTTTTGTGACCTTTTAGTTCTTAAAGGGGCTTCAGAAAAGCTGGAGAGGGACTTTGGACAAGGAATGCAGTGACAGGATAAGGAGGAATGGCTTCCCACTGTCAGAGGGCAGGGATGGATGGGACATCAGGCAGGAATTCCTGGCTGGGAGGGTGGGGAGGCCCTGGCACAGGCTGCCCAGAGAAGCTGTGGATCCCTGGAAGTGCCCAAGCCCTCTACTGATTGCAATGTGAAGTCTCCAACCAAGTGGAGAGAGGTGGGAATTTATGACTCTCTGGGCAGGACAACACCCCAACTTCTGCCTTCGACCTTTTCTTGACAAGAGTCCTCCACTTATCAAAAGCAACCAGAGATTTTTGGGTGCTTCTTTTTCACAGGGCCAATTTCCTGCACCTCAAAGAGGATGGAGCTCCAGGAAGGCCAAGCCTAACCTTCTGAATGGCAAATCCCTCCGAAGCATTTCCCACAGGCCACCTAAAAACTAATCCTCCAAATTCCCTCAGAAACTGATTCCCAGTCTCTGCACTCCAGTCCGCACCCGATTTTTCCACATGTCCCATCATCTCTAGTGCCCAGCTCTCCCCAAGGTTTGTCCACTGTATTTCAGCTGAGGGTTTGAAGCAGATAAAGCACAAATGGGGCTTTGGAGTGCTCCTCCCAGCCCATCTCCTGCTGGCACCACGATTTATCTTTCCCCGCACACACAATATTATGTGATTTTGATTTTCAGATGAACAATGATAATCAAGAAGACAAGAAGAAAAAGATTTATTTAATTTTACTCTGTTAATGTGATACATTTAATGCTCCTGCCTCCCTCCCCCTGTTTACTCTGAGCTTTCACTGATTCCAGAATCTGTTACTGGGTATTCCTTGGAAACAACTCATCTCTGTTTACTGTCTCTGCAGGAGGTACTATTGCCTCTCACAGCTTAAATTTATGATTTTTTTTCCCCCTGTTTGTTTGTTTGTGTTTTTCCATCTCCAACGTTCCTTCTTGCCTCCATTTCCAGAGCACATGGATACTCAAACTGCTCTGGAGACAAACCTCACTGGGTTTTGGTACCTCGGTGATGGAACCTCACCAGCCATGGGCTGCTCAAGGACTCCCCTCCACTGTAACCCATGGGGTGAAGGGGAGAAAAAGATAAACCCAAATTTAATCATTTACAGGCTGAATCACCTGAATATGGGACAGAATTTATCTCCCAGGACAGTGGTGATTTATTTTGATAAGACCAGGATGGTTTTCTAGCAGAGAGGGATTGGCCACTGCCCTGGACACCAGACAGATCTCACAGTGACTTCATCCACGACCTTGGACATCAGGAGGAATTTCCTCATGGAAAGGGTGGTCAGGCACTGGAAGGGGCTGCCCGGGGAGGTTTGGAGTCTCCATCCCTGGAGGTGTCCAAGGAAGGCCTGAATGTGGCACTCAGAGCTCTGGGCTGGGGACAAGGTGGGTATTGGGCACAGCTTGGACTCGATGGCCTTGGAGGGCTTTTCCAACCTCAGTGATCCTGGGATTCTTCATTTCCATGGGCACCAGTGTGCCTCTGCTGTTTTTCCAGAGGGAGGGACACAGTGCCAGGCGGTGAGGCTGGGAGATCAAATGGCTCCATGGCTTAATTTGGAGTGTCAGATAAGCTGTAGCTCGCAGCTTGGTCACTGATTATACAGGAGCATTTCAAAAAGAGGAGCATTCCTCTTTTTTTCAGGAAGCACTCCTCACCTGGCAGTGCTTCATTCCAGGGTCAGCTCTAGGGTCTGGATTCTTGGCCAAGACCATTAGGATGGGCACCAGCCTCGTCTCCTCCTCCTCCAGCATTCAGCTGTGCCAGAAGGAGCTTACCCCAACTCCAGCAGGGATGCAAGGGATGATCCTTCAGTCTGAGGATGCTGGACAAGGCTGCCATGGAGCAGCCTCAGTTCCTGGTGCTTTCCACCACCTCGGTGCCCCTGTTTGGGTCAGCTCCTGCTCTCCCTGCCTGCAGAGACTTCCTGCAGTGGTGGCTGGAGAGGGCACAGCTGACCCAGCTCTTTGCAGGGTGCCAAGGACAGGCAGCAGAGGGGACAGAAATGGGAAAGCCCGGCAGGGACACAGCCTGTGGAGAACGGGCTCATTAAGTGGGCTCATTAAATGGGCTGTCATTAAATGGGCTGTCATTGCCTGCACTGGCCTCTTCCCCATGCTGAGCCAACGCTGCAGCTCTCATTTCCAGGCAGCGAGCTGGAAACCTTTCCTTCCCTGTCTGCAGATGCCAAAGGTGCCTGAGCCGAGACACAGAAGCTTTCAGGGCGGCTCGTCACGAAATGCACCGGCACAAACCCTGCCAGGGCTGGAGCTGAGCCTTGCCCAGCTCTGCTCGTGTGGAAGCTGTGCCTGGCTCCACGGCCCAGCATCGCCTGTCAGGAGTGGGACAGACACAGCAGAGCCTGTCAGGGGTGGGACAGGCACAGCAGAGCCCGTCAGGAGTGGGACAGGCACAGCAGAGCCCGTCAGGGGTGGGACAGGGACAGCAGAGCCCGTCAGGGGTGGGACAGGCACAGCAGAGCCCGTCAGGGGTGGGACAGGCACAGCAGAGCCTGTCAGGGGTGGGACAGGCACAGCAGAGCCTGTCAGGGGTGGGACAGGCACAGCAGAGCCTGCCAGGAGTGGGGGATTGTGCTCTCCCTCTCTCTCTCCCTGTCTCGGTGCCTTTGGTGCAATGCAGCATTTTCTGCTCTGGCTGCTCTGCTCACTGGAGCCCTGCGAGTGCTGGAGGAAGTGAGGGAGCTGCTCTGCAAAGCTGCTGGATGCAGCCACCATTCCCATCTCCCACCTCCAGAGGGTCCGTGCTCAGCCCGGGGATGGAGCAGAAGCCTGGAGAAGGTGTTTTACACCCTGGCTCTGCTGCTCTTAGCAAAGCGAGGACCAGGAAATGAGAACCAGCAAACTGTCCAGTGGGGGAGTCCAGCTCCTGAGGACTTTGTGTCCAGAGTGGCTCAGAAAACATCTCAAGATGTTTCTTCTTCCATCAGCTGATGTGGAGAGGGATTAGGGAAGGCATCAGTAATGCACTGCTTGTCACATCTAGGATGGAAAGGAAAAAAAGGGTAAATCTAGAGTTTTTCTGGATTTTTTAGAGAAAAGCCAATGTACATCAGCTTTGTGGCACCCCAGAGCGCCTGACCCAAGGCTTGTCCATCTCACTGAGACAGAAAAATTATGTTTTGTTATACTTTTAAATCTCCAAAATGCCTGAAATGTAGAAGTTATCTCCCAAAAAAGGTGTTCAGGCTTTGTCTCAAGGGCACAAAAGGGTTTGAACACAACTGTGGAACTGAGTGTGGGGAAGGAGGGAAGGAGGGAAGGAGGGAAGGAGNGAAGGAAGGAAGGAAGGAAGGAAGGAAGGAAGGAAGGAAGGAAGGAAATGGCCCAGAATTCCCATTTCCCTCCTCACTCCTGTCCCCTCTGATGAGAATCAGGCAGAATTCCTCGTTCCCCAGCAGCCTTGGAGCCTGTTTGAAGCAATTTGTAGGCAATTGAATGAAAAGGAATAAACGAGTGGACACTGCAGTTTATGGATGGCTGAGTCAAACCCACGGGCAGTGATTAGAGGCCCACAGTCCCTTTCGTGCCCACAGTTAGAAAATGACTTAAATTTGTTCCATTTTAGCTCCAAACAGGAGGTGAAGTTGGTGTAGTGGGCTGGAATGTCAGTTATGCCACCTTTTAATATTCATCTGGAGGGAAAACAAAACAGAACAGATTTTTTATTTTAATTTAAATAAAGTGCCAGTCGATCCAAATCAAATTTCTCTGGCTTTGATCCTCTCCTGTTAGCTGAGATGCAAAGAAATGATGGTGGGGAAAGCCCAGAACAAATAATTACAACTTCCCTACTCTTTCTCCCACCTTCATTTGCCCTACAAATAATTTCCAAGGCAGTTTTTTACCCCAGTTGGCCCCTTCTTAGCATGATCTGTGGTGGTTCCTCAGCTTCTTCCTCACCTGTTTGCTGTTTGCAGCCTTGATATTCTTAAACCACTTTCTCTCATCAGTGTCCCTCTCACGATCTTGGGTTGTTTATTTGTAATATGGAAAAGATACCGTAAGATATAAAATGTATTTTCAGCTCTTATGCAGTCTTGCTTTTGGGTCTCCTGGGATTTAGCCACCATGGTGTAAGTCTGAATTTGGACATCAAACCTCCCCCTCTGCAAACTGATGGAAATTGGACATTCTTCAAGGCTTTCAGAGAAATTACAAGCAACTGGAAGAAGAAAAAAAAGTTTTAAAAAATCTGAAAACCACAGACACTTAAAGCATCGACTGCTGAAGACATACCATGTTTTTAATGGGTGAAAAAAGAGAAAAATAAAGCAAACACCTCGTGGATGCTGAATTTTCGTGCTGCTGGTGGCAACTCTCACTCGGGCCCTAAGTGCTGCAGTGTTTGTGCTGTTGTTCGGCCGAGTTGACTGGGATGGGCTTTTTACAGCTCGTGTTTGGCAAGGACAAAAACCCAGTGCCAAGAGGAGGTGCCAGCAGGGCCCTGCACGCCCTGGGTGCCGAGGGTTTTGCAGAGGGAAAGGCAGAGCACCAGGGGAAGGCTGAGCTGCGGGGTGGGAACCCAGCTCCGGGGGCAGCCGCAGAGCAGTTTGGTTTATCTGGCACATGCTGAGGAGCTGTTCGGAAAATGGAGGCTGGAAACAGCATTTTTAGCAGCTTTTAAGGAAACCTGAGGGTTTGGGGTTTTTTTTCAAAAATTATTTCTGTTGAAAAATGAGCCCATTCAGACAACCCTCTTCTTTATTCTTCTTTATTCTTATTTTCTCCTTTTTTCTTTTTTCTTTTCCTTTTTCTTTTTCAATTTTTCTCTTTTTCTTTTTAACCTTTTTAATCTCTTTTTCTTTTTCATCTTTTTTCTTTTTCTTTTTCCTCTTTTCCTTTTTTCTTTTTCTTTTTTCTTTTTTTTGCTTGTTTCTTATTTCCCTTTTTTTCTTTTTCCTTTTTTCTTTTTTNTACAGAACAACAGATTGTGCTAAACTCACAATCCCCTTTCTTCTTCTCCCTCTGACATGCAAACACCTGACACACAAAGGGAGTCACATTCAGAAGAAGATTATGATGCAATGATCTCGTTGTGAATGTTGCATTATGGTTTCAGCATCGCTGTAAGAGCTCCCCTGGCACTTGTGCTTACAGCAATTTGAATTTCTCTGGCAGCTAGGTATGATTTGTGACAGATTTCAGCTTTGCTCTTCATTGAAGGAGTACACTGGCAAGTGCTTGAGGTATTTACCATGGAGATTGGAGGGAAGAAAATGTGAAGAGGAACATTTGAGGTAGTCCTTTTTTTTGTTTTTTTTCCCTTTTTCCTTTTTTTTTTTTTTTTTGCTTGTTTGTTTGCTCATTTGTTTTCCAAAAACAGTAACAGCAGCAAAAATCAAGCAAACAAAACCTGCTACGGAAAAAGCCCCCAGGCTCCTGACCAAGCACCCAAGTGAGGAGATCAGATTTCCCAAAGAACCTGCAGGACCCCCCATTTTTATCAGGAATACTGCATCCATCAGGAACTATTCCTGGCTTTTCACAGGGACTCAGACCAAACTCTCTGAGAGTTTGGTGCTCTCCCTGGGATGGGAGATCTGTGCCTCGGCCTGGGTGGCCAAGCAGGAATTCCAACAACAGGAACAACTGAAGGGCTTCACAAAGCAACCCCAGCCACGGAACCACGGAATCTCCGCTTGGAAAAGCCCTTTGAGATCATCCAGTCCGACCATTCCCAGCACTGCCGAGGCCACCGCTGACCACGTCCCCAAGTGCCACCTCCTCAGGGCTTTAAATCCCTCCAGGGATGCGACTCCACCCCTGCCCTGGGCAGCTGTGCCAATCCTACAGCTGGGGCCAGAGGAGATGAACATTGTCACTGTCCCTGTCCCTGTCCCTGTCCCTGCACTGCAGCAAACACCAGCCCTGCCAACTGCAGAGTGCTGGGAGCCACTTTCCCACCTCCTCCTTGCTCACGAACCGTTTGGAGCTCAGCCACAGCCCTGGAAGAGAGCCCGGATATTGATGTTCCTGGACCCTGGCTCATGGCAGCCAGTGTTTGGTTTTGCAAACAACTGCTGATTAAACAGAAATCCCCTGCCGGGCAAACAAAAAGAGCCTTTTCTTCCCCATTTTTGCCCATCCATTTCTACGCCCGGGCTGGACCAGGAGCATTTTGCCAGACAAAATTGCCTTGGCAAAGTCCAAGCTTTGGCTCGCACCTGTGCTGATGTTCCCAGGGGCTCAGAGCCTGAAGAAACTGGGAGGTAGTTTTGGATGAGGGGAAAGTTAAATTAACACTTAGGTAAAATTCCAAATCGTCTTCAGAGCTCTCCATCCGCCCTGCAGGGTTTGGTTTCTGTCTGCAAAACCACCCTTCACTGGTGACAGCCAGGCTACAAACGCCACTTAACACAGCCCTTCAAAGTGCCCTCAGTTCCCCCAAGACAAAAATGATGTGAGAACCCTGCAGCTGCGAGGTTGAGATGCAAAGAAATGATGGTGGGGAAAACAGAGAATAAATAATTACAACTTGAGCCAAAATAGCTCCAATTTGGCTCAGTTTGGCCTCCGAGGGATCATTCTGTCCATCCCAACAAGGCTTTTTATCCCCAGCTGGAGTCTGTGCCTTCCCCCAGGTTTGTGTTTGCATTGCTTGTGACCCTGCTGCTTTCAGCTCTGGTGGAGCTCTGTGGTGCTGTACATCCCAAAATATTTATAAAGGGAATAAAGAGGATGTTTGGGAACAAAAATAATACAAATAATGTGGTGTTTTGGGGGCAGGGGATGGCTGGAGGCTGGCAGTTCCTGGCCATGAGTTCATCCACAGTGTACTTGGTAAAATGGTGTTCCACAGTTCATAGAATCATGGAATATCCTGAGCTGGAAGGGATCCACCAGGATCATCCAGCCCAGCTCCTGGCCCTGCATAGACACCCCAACAATCCCACCCTGTGCATCCCTGAGAGCACTCCCAGAGCTCTGGGAGCCTTGGGAATGTGCCCATTCCCTGGGGAGCCTGGGCAGGTTCCCACCACCCTCTGGGAGGATTCCTTTTCCAGTCATGCATTTAGGAATAAATGTAATTTTCCCCCCACAAATTATTTCTCGAAGCAGTAATTTTTTTCCCCAAACTCCATTGTTTTCCCAGCAGCATCTTCAACACCAAACCCAACAACTTGGTGGCTCAAACCTGAAATGTTTGGATGGGAGCATTTCTCACTTGCCCTTAGCCTCATTGTCCCACAGTGGGAGATTTCCTGTCTGGAATAAATCATGGAATCACAGAACGGTTTGGGTTGGAAGTGACCAAAAAAGTTCATGTAGTTCCAAGGCAGGGACACCGAATCTCTAACAAGGTTCCACCAACATTTTTCCTCTAAGATCCTAGAGGAAGATGTTTATCGAGAAATATACCCAGAAAAAATGGAGCAATTCTCTTTAGGCAGCAGAGGTTGATCCATTGGAATCAGTTTTTCTTATTTTCCAGCCTTTGTCTTCCCAAGTTAATATTTTCACTGAGCTGAAAACTTGTAAGAGTATAGAGATAGAGATGTCTTCATCCAGCTGTAACTGCAATGGAATTCCACGGAATAAAAATAAAAAGGGGGTTTCCAGCTGTCTTCCACACTTCCATTAAAGTCAGTTCTTACAGAGGGAGCTTGGCATCCTGCTTTGGGATGACAGAAGTGATGCTGGATGCTTCCAGTGATGCCATTCTCTGTCACCGCTCATCATCTCTGCTCAAGAAGCTGGAAACTCATCCAATTTCCCTTGGACAAGTGACACCCTGACCTGGACAGCAGTTCCTGCCAGTGGAAATATCCTTTAGCTGGACTGGTCTTGTTTGGATTGACTTTTGAGTCAGTGACCTGGAGGGGAAAGCCTCGGTGTGCCCTTACTAATCGTGGTCAAGCCAAAGGAACTTGTAGGACACGGTTACAGGAGAAACAGCAAAGCACCTGCCTGAGTATTTTTAGTCCCAAACATCAAGGAGCCACTAAATCCACGGAGAATAGCTCAGAAAATAACGTGTTTGGATGGAACTAAGTAAAGAAAAAAGCTCTATTCCTGATTCACAGCAGCCTAGAAAATCTGGAGGAGGCTGATGGCAACGGCTTAATGAAATGTGGTGTCCTTGGAAGAAGGGAAAATTATTCAGTTTGAGGGAGTGTCTTGGGCTGAACGCATTTTTTAGAGAGCTCAGTCACCTCTGGACACTGAACTGAGTAACCCAGAGGAGGTTCAAGGGCTTGTCTAGAGAAAAGCCTCTCTTAAATGCTTGACTCTGAGTTTACAGGAGACTATTTCATATCCTCACTTCCACTTGGATGGAAAATGGAGACAGAAGTGCTTTGCTGCATTTGATTCCAGAACCGGAAAGTTCAAAATCAGAGCTTAAGTCAGATATTTAAGAGAGGAAAAAAGGAGAAAAAACCCTAAAATCATCTTGATGATGAGGTTTGAGGCAAGCCTTGCTCTGTTCAAATATCCCCAGCCCCAGTGGTTTGGCTGTGGGAACAGCTGGACCTCAAGAGACTCCAGGAAATGGGATACAACCAACGCTTTATTTTCTCTCCCCAAAACCAGGAAAATTCAGATGAATTCTCTTGTCTTACACTGGGATGAAACTGGCAGCCATGCCCAGGTGCAGATCTCAGTGGTGGAAAAGTCTCCTGCAAGTTTCCCTCTGAAGTTTCCTTCGCGTGGGTGAGCCCCAGGGGCCGGGGCAGGGTCACCCTTTTCCTTCTTCTTCCTCCACTCCATAAACAACCCAAAACAGGGCACAGAGCACCTCCACCCACTTTAGGCCCAAGTTTTAGGACAAAGAAAAGCAGCTGCCTCAAAGAGCAGGCCCAGGATGAAGCCGCCCTTATCGAACTGCCTCGCCAGCGTTTTTCACGGCAGTTTAAAACACCATCAAGGCGTCATCAAACTGCCTTTCACTTCCCAACCCAAATGGCCATGGAATGGAGCCCAGAGTGAAATGCTAAATTGGATCCTATCAAACCAGCATCAGATCACACAGGCCAAGCGGGAACGAATGGCTCCTAACGACCGAGTTCATCATTATAAAGTAATGACAAAGGATACAGAACCACCGAGGTCTCCAGCAGAGCAACCAACCCCGCATCCTCCCCTCCCCTCGCTCCAACGCCTGCTGATTTTCTCCTATTAGGGTGAAACTTTTTTTTCCTTCTGCGGTGTGTTTTTCTCCCTTTAACTGCCGAAGGGTTTCAGGGCTCATTCGGGATAAATTATTCAGTCTAAACGGAGACGCCATAAATCTTAAATGGCAAACAATAGATGATTCTCCCTTTAGACGCATGGAGCCTGCAAAACCAATCTCCTGCTAAGCGATGGTGTGTCCCACTCCAGCTGCTGATGGCAAAATTTACTGGGGGTAGCATTTGTTTCCTTATGTGCATCTATATTTAGGTTGCCACGGGGCCTCCCCTTCCCACAACAATGTGTGAACTGGTCACCAGAGGAGAGAGAGACAGGGAAACAGCTCACCCAGCTTGGAAAAGACTCCATCATGCAAACTTCCAGCTATTTTGCCTGTTAAATAAGGACGCTTCAAAGTGGAAGAAAGAATGGAGCAGCTTGCGTGAGTGAATTAGGATGAGCAGCCCCATGTGTTGTTTTGCTGAGATTTAAGCCTCTCACGTAGCGGGACTTGTGCTTCTCTCTTTGGAAAGCTTGGCATGAAATCCATACTGTTTAAAGCAATTTTATGCACTCTGAACCCAGCAGAGCCAGCTGGAAGAAGGTGAAGCTTTAGGCCCACCTGCAGCACTCAAATCCCCACTCCATCACCCAGGCGAGCTCCTCCTTCTTCCTCCTCCAGAATTCAAAGCACAGACTTAAGTTTGCAGCATCTGGAGGGTGTTGCTGCTCCTTAAGGAGGAGAACCAGCTCCAAACACAGCAAATCCCCACCACAGCTCCGGTGCCAGGAACCAGTTGAAGTAACACTGTGGGCTAGCACCAGCTCCGGCCACCGCGCGGGAGCGGCTGCCAGCGGATCCTCGGCAAAGCACATTTCCCCTGGCTGGGTGAGGAGTTGGCCTTCTGTGTTTAAATCTTTCCTCACACTGCACACCCACCCCTCCCCGCCATCTGCCAGGCGCGCCGTGCCCCGGGCCAAGTCTGGAGCCGGCTGCTTCTCCCGGCAAAGCCTTCCCCAGCCCGGATCTGCCCGAGCGCTTCCGCACGCTCCAACTGCTCCTCTCCACCCCGAGAGGAGCCAAGTTGGGAGCTCTGCTGCCATTCCCCCTACCCCCACGTCAGCTGTAGCAGCAGTGAGCAACTGCTCTGGCTTCTTTCTACCTTCCAGGGCCATCTGGACAACCTCAGACCTTGCGCCGAGGGGGATGGAGGAGGGCCAACAGCACCTTGGTGTTGTCAGCCGGGAAGAAAGTTACGGTCTGGAAGCAGGAGGTTTATGTACATACATGAAATGCTCACGGCTTCCTCGAGCTCCTTTATGTCTGCCGAGTCCTCTGGGGATGGCATGGACTCCTAATGGATGCTGCATTAGCTAATCCAGTGATTCAATTACTTCTAAATACTCTCTGGTGGCCGGGGCTGGTCTTCCTGCTCACTTACTGGAAATAGTTGCTCTTCCAGGGGGAGGGGAGCAGAGCTTCCATTATAGGAAGCATCCCCCTCTGTTTCCTTTGTGTTGTCCTCCCACAGGGAGTGCTCAGCTTCCAAGGGCAGGGATGGAGGCAGGCAGACCTGAGATCCACGGGACAGGCACAAACCCTTCCCGACTCCATCCCGGTGGGCCCAGCACAGCGATGCCCTGGTAGCCACCAGCTGCTGGGAGCTGGCCCGTACCCACCTGGCACAGGTGAAGCCAGAGGTGCTGAGCCCTGGTGACACTCAAATCCCAGCTGGTCTGGGAGCAGAATCCAGGTGATGTCAGGAGTTTGCTCATCCACTGGCTACATGGTCATCCTTCAGCTGGACAGCCTTGTGTCCAGTGTTTGGCTCCTCACAACAGACACTGAGGGGCTGGAGCGTGTCCAGGGAAGGGGCTGGAGCCCCAGGAGCGGCTGAGGGAGCTGGGGAAGGGGCTCAGCCTGGAGAAAAGGAGGCTCAGGGGGGCTCTTGTGGCTCTGCACAAGTCCCTGACAGGAGGGGGCAGCCGGGGGGGTCGGGCTGTGCTGGCAGGGAACAGGGACAGGAGGAGAGGGAACGGCCTCAGGCTGGGCCAGGGGAGGTTTAGGTTGGATATTGCGAAAAATTTCTCCCCTGAAAGGATCGTCCAGCCCAGGTAGTAGAATCACCATCCCTGTAGGGATTTAAAGTCATGTGGATGTGACACCTGGGGACATGGGTTAGTGGTGACTTTGGTAGTGTCGAGGAACAGTTTGATTTGATGATCTTAGAGGGTTTTTCCAACCTAAATGATTCCACGATTCTGTGCTCCCTGGAGGGGATGGCAAAACTGTGGATACCGGGCTGGACAGACGCCTATCCAAGAAATCCCTATGTGTTCTACTGCCCAAATTCACACTGCAGCTTTAACAGGACATTTCTTCATTTCCTACTCACTCTGCCTCGGGATGGATAAACCTGTGTGTCCTGCAGCAAATCTCAGTGCTTTGCTCTATGGACACAGATTTAAAAGCGTAAGATCATCATTAGTCTTAGTTCTGGAAAGCACAAATGAGATGAAAGACAAATTTGTCACTCGGAGGAGTAAGAAGCTCATGCCAGAGAAAAGCAGGTTTGATCCTGGAATGTAGGGTGGCTGAAAATTGGGTGGATACACACATGGAAAACAATGCTTGCCTCTGGAAAATGCTCAGCCAGGCCGCAGGAGGGGCTGCTGTCATTCCCAAGTGGCTTTTACATAATAAAACGCTTCCTTAGAAAAACAATTTCTTAGAAACAGCCAGAAAAATGAGGGAAAATTTGGGCAGAATGGGAGTGCCAGGCACCCTTCCCTTTGATTTGTCAGGGATGAGCCATCGAAGAAGATCCACTTTTGGCTTAACTTTTACAGTAGGATTTCTGTACTCACTCCTGACCAGGGGAGAGCTAAAGTATGTACAAAAGACATTGTCTGCATAGCCTTGAAAGGGAAAGATAAACTCTTACAAGCTTCTGCCAAAAGCTCTGTATGGCCAGAAACCACAAGGCAGACATTCTTACACTGGTTCTTAGCCCTAAAGAGCAGAAGAAATCAAATTGATATAAAAATAATATATAAAAAATTAAAGCACATTAAAAACACAAAATATCCAAAAGTACATTTAATATCTATTTCTGTATATACACAAATACTTCTCTTCTTTTCAGAGCTGCTCCAGTATTTTCAGAAACCTCAAGCTCAGAGTCAGGTTTTGAGGGAATGAAAGATGTCCTTTGTGTGAGGACAACACCCAGGCTCAACCTGGAGGAAAGTTTAATTCCAAAGGATGTTTCCAGCAGGTCGTTTGGATGAAGCCACCCTGGTTTTCAGGAGAACACAGGTATGGGGATATGATACTGAGAGGACAAGAGGAAATGGCCTCAGGTTGTGCCAGGAGAGATTTAGATTGGATATTAGGAAAGATTTCTTCACTGAAAGGGTGGTCAAGCCTGGAACAGGTTGCCCAGGGAATCAGCATCCCTGGAAGTGCTCAAAAGACATTTGGATCTGGCACGGCCGGTGTGTCCACACGGATGTGCTGGTGCTGTTTAAGGACAGCAAACAAAGCACTGTAAAAAGCCCATGGTGATGATCAACAAAACCATGATTCCTTCCCCATTATCTTTAGGGAAGCCCTTAGGCTTCATCCTGCAGTCGCAGGTGGGACACACAACATGGAGAGAGTGGAAAAGGAGGTATAGGGAGAAAACCTGCAACACAGGACAGGCAGAAGAGACCATAAATTCAGGGAACAAGGATCAGACAGACACAGCCCGAAATTCAGATGCAACAGCACATTTTCTTTGCATTGCAGAGCTAATTTAGAGAAGGAACTATGGATGAGGAAGGACTGGGGTTGGAGCCACCTTGGAAGCTGGAACGAAGTAAGGAATAACTTTGTTCCTGTACCCCAGGAGGTGCAAAGTTCCTGCTGTTCTTTGCCTTGGTGTGTCTGGAGACAGCCCCGTGGCTGTGGGGAGCACTCAGCCCCAAGCACAGGCAGCCAGGGGACAGCCAGGCCAGCCCCTATTTAACACCCCTAAAATCCTTCTCAACCCTTCAGAGCAAACCTCAGGCTTTTAGGAAGAGCCCAAGTGTGACAGGAGAACATTTCCAGGCCCAGCCTGTGCACCTGTCTGGTGGCAATGATGGAGTTAACCCCGCTCCCATCTCCGTGTGGAGCAGGCAGCTCGCCAGAGGCTGCGAGGCTGGGAAGGCAGCGGGCACATCTCGGCTCCCTGGGAACAGATTGCAACCTGGGCTCGGCTCCGCGTGAGCCGCTGCCCTCAGCAGAGAGGATCCCGTGGTCACGGCCCAGCGTCCCCGTGTCACAGCAGGGGACTGGGGACCTGCAAAGGGGAAACGGCCTTGGGTCTCCACCAAGTCTGGCAGCCCTTGCTCCACCAGCATTCCCTGTCCCGGTGTTATGAACGATTTTGGCTTTCTTAGGCCAGTAATGTAATGTAAAGTTATTAGGTTATTAAAAGCATTTGAATATACGGGAAGCGAGGCACGGGTTTCTTATTTCCAGATAATGAAACAACAGAGACTCCTTGAGTTGACAAGAAGTTCCAAAAGCATCCCAAGCTGACACCCAGGACAATTAGTCAACAACGGGAATGTTCCTCACTGCGGAATGATTCTATCAAAAGTCTTCAGCAAGGCAATCAGAAGGCTGAAAAGGTAAATGAGGGGTCTTCAGGAGTGAGCATCTGGACTGATGGATTTCAATATCCCTCTGCGGATATAAAAGGACTGCATTTTGGGAGGGGAAAAGCTTTTTGGGTGGCCACGAGTGGGAGGGGGTTTGGTGCTGCGTCGTGGGTTTATTTCTTGGGTATTCTCTGGATGGTCGTGTGGGAACTGGGCCTACCCCTGTTCTCCATCTCCAGCTGCTGTTTTTAATAAATGAGTTAACCTTTTTATAAAAAGGTTTCTGACTCCATTTATAACACCCTTGTAACCTGCTGATCCGCGGGTGCTTCGTGTTCCTCGCCTGCCAACCCCAAGCCTTCCACGCTGCTCTCAAGGGCTGGAAGTTCCCCAAATCCGCCCTGAATCCTTCCCTTCGTGCTGATCCAGGTGTGAGGACCACCAGGCTTGTTAGTGCTGCTGGTGTGAGCTGCAGCAAAACCAGCTTAGCTGGCTTACGGGGCACTGACAGACACTGAAATCCTGCAAGGGTCCAGAGGGGCAAGGTGGGCACGGTGCCATCCCCTCTCCTGGCAGCCACCTCACCCTAAAGGCCGTGGCTGTGCAGCTGAGCACCTCAAGACACCTAAGGAGCCCCTTCCCAAGACAACGGATGAGATCCATGAGGGAACTCTCTTCTCCAGTGTTGTTTCTGGGGCAGAACCATCAACTGAGCTTCAGGTAGTGGAGCCACACCATCAAACGCCCTGCTAAAACCTGCCAAATCAGAAAACACAGCTGTCAAGAGACCTGGGTGAATCCTGGAACACGATTCATCTAGAGGGGGAAAAACCCAGCAAATCCACAGCTCACCCTGTGCTATTCCCTCGAGCTGGGGCTCAGATGCAGAACTATGGGCCTGTTATTTGGGCTGGAGGAAAAATCCATCAGAAGTCGTCGGCGTAGGGCACTCAGTGCGCATTGGAGCAGCTTCAGCTCGGGCCAGCACAAGCCGGGGGGACTCCATCTGCTCCAGCCAGCTTGTCACAGTGCCACGCTTGCATTTTGTTTGTGCATCCTCACTGCAGTTACCAGGACCTGCTCGGGAACCTCCTCTCCAGCCCCCGTTTGCTCTCAGCATGCGGGGAATTCAAAGCTGCGCTTCCGACAGCACGAGGAGTTAGAGCAGAATCGGCCGCAGCCTCACCAAATCAGCTGGAAAGTTTGCAGAGCTGCAGCGAGGCAGGCGGGCTCATTTTTCTCAGCTGATGAAAAGCCTGGAGAGCATTTTTATTAAATCCATTGAGGGGAAACCCCAGGATCGGTGGCAGAAGGGGACAAGGGGTTGTTATGGAGAAAAATCCTCTCTTAAACCACACAGAACTCGTGGAGAGAGGCTCAGCAGAGGCGCGATGAATTATGAAAAATTATCAACAACTCCTGCAAATGAAAGGGCCACAGCACTGTAACAAATCAGCTCTGAAAAATACACACTCAAACCCCACTGGGAGGTGGAATCCAGGCTGTGTAACGATATGGCTTCATCACAGCCCACACAGCAACCAGGGGACGAGTCCTTTCGCAGGCACAGAGCTGCTGTTTGCCCACCCAGCCCAGAGCAGACCCACCAGGGTTACATCCAGCAGCCAGACACCAGGCAGGTGAGAAGCACCTCTGTGATGTGCAGCTTTGAAACCCTGTCCTGCACCTCAAATCCCTGCTCTGAGCCCTCCCCATCCAAACCCGTTATTTACTGACCCAGCCTTCTGCTCCCTGGTGTCTGTCCCTGACCAGGAATCCAGCTGTGCCCGCTGCTTTCACAGAGCCTTTCCCTGACGCAGTGCCTGGTGCCAGCTTCTGCCCCTTCCCTGCTCCTTGATTTTGTTTCATGCTCTCTTCACTGTGTTTTCACCTTCCATCCTGCTCTCCAGCACTCACAGTTCGGGGTCTCCAATATTGGAGAGCTGGCTTGGCTTCCAACCATAGAATCATGGAATGGTTTGGTTTGGAACGGACCTTAATGATCATCTCATTCCAATCCCGTGCCACAGGCAGGGACACTTTCCACTGTCCCAGGCTGCTCCAAGCCCCATCCAACCTGGCCTTGGACACTTCCAGGGATCCAGGAGCAACCACAGCTCCTCTGGGCGGCCTGTTCCCACAATAACCCATACCTGAACATGGAGAATAGCCAGGTGTCCTCTTTCCACTGCAGCATTTGCATCTGCAACCTCACATTTTACATGGAATGCAGGATTTGACAGCAGCCCGGCAGAAGAATGGGGGTTTTACCATCAAAGGAGGCAAAAGGAAGCTGGCCAAGTGCCTTTACCCATAGGGAGTCTGTGAGGGGATCCCTCGCCACCGTGGAGCATTTCTGTGGCAGATGCTCAGTGGAGTTGATTAGAGAGAAATAATCTCTCGCTCCCAGACCACCCCTGGCCCTCCCTCTCAATTCAGCTGGAGAAAGGGGCTGAAGAGAGAAATCTCTCTCCTTTTCAAGTGCTTCCTCCTCCATGCTACAAAGTGTTGTTCCCACCCTCCAGCGGCCTGTGCGAAGTGGGAACATGCAGCACATCAACCTTTCCCCGGGAAGCAGGCTCCCAAGGAACAAGTCCTACTATTTCCCGCAAGTGAACTTTAAAGAGGAGGAAGCCTTTGTTTCTCAGCTCCTTTTAGGTGCTGATCAATACCGGAGCTTCAAACCCCCACAAACACGCCTTTCCCCGCAGTCAAACCAAGCCTGGAGGCTCCTTTTGCTCCTTCTGATGGTGGGCAGCCTTTCTTCCAGCCCTGCTTGCCCACCCCTCTGCCATCAGAGCAGGACCCAGGGCCGGCGCATTCCGTATTCCAGCCGGCTCCACATCCACCCGGCCAATTAGCGGGAAGGGCCGGCTGCCACGGGAGCGGTGACCAATGCCACTTCCCGGGGTGGCCCAGCAGAGAGGGTGACATCTCGGTGACACAGGGCGCCCATCTCAATCCCAGCTGCATGTCCGGCTCATCCATAATGCAGCTGGGCTGCTCACGGCTTTTCCCTGCTGCTTTCGATCCCGGATGGGCAGGAAAATCACTGATCATTAGCAACAACAGACAGGAGCATCCCAAGGGCAAACTTTATGTTGTATTCATAAACCCAACCTCCTCTCAGGCGCTCTGTCTCCCCGTGGCAGGGCTGCTGCTCAGAGCATCCTGGAAAGCAGGTTCTATTTCAGCAGTGCCAAAAAATCAAGGCCACCTTATGCAAGGCACAACACGGTTTAAGGAGATCATCTCTCCCTGGTAGAGTTTGAAATTCAAATAGGCAAGACAATGTGGGAAGGGAGCACGAGACTTAGAGGGGTGAGCTGGCTTTCCAAAATCGGATTGGAAATTGGTTCAGGTCTGGGAATGCCACTGCAGTGTCCCATCACAGCAGCATGGTGGGACTGTCCCCTGAGTGACACGTCTAAATATTCCAGGTGCTGGTGTGTTTATCATTTTTCTTGGAGCCTGTCCTGCACCCTGAGCATCAGGAATTGATAACTCCAATATTTAGCCTCAAGTGCCGCTCTCCCCAGTCATGATCCAGTTTACTGCCCGACATCATTTTCTCTCCTTCTCTGGTTTTTACACACTTCAGAGATATTTATTGTTTTAAGATGTGCTCCTACCTGTCATTGCCTCCTGGAATTACACACCTGCTCCCTGCTCCTCTCGCTGCTCTTCCCTGAATAATTCTGGTTTGTCAAAGCAATTCGGGTTATACTGTGCCAAATTACCAGGACTGTGGTCCTTTGGAGGTAGCTGCACAAGAGAAAATGACTTTTGTTTGAAGATCACTCCAGAAAATAGCTTTTTCCACCCTGAATATGTGCCACCAGCATGTGCAGACACCTCACAGGTACCTGACAGGAGGGCACCAACGTGTCACACACTTAACCCGAGCCTTGGCAAAGTCAGGTCAACTTAAAGCAAGGCAGTGGCCTGACAACTTCTTCCCATCAAATAAGCTGGGAGCAGCAGGGGCTCTCTTTGGGATACAGCTGATCCCTCAGTCTGCATTTACAGGGGTTACAGACAAACCTCTGACCTCGTTTGGGACCCCTACACAGAAACTGTAACACCTGATACCAGCCCAACACCATCAGTGGCTGGGGCCAAAATTATACATCACTGATAGACCAAAATTCATGTTTGAAACCACCCTCCATGGCTGCAACATCCTGTGAGGAGAAGGCCATTCCTGTGGAAAGCAGGGAAAATGTTTATAGCAGCATTATCCATATAGATATAGAGGGAAAGGGAAAGGGAAAGGGAAAGGGAAAGGGAAAGGGAAAGGGAAAGGGAAAGGAAGCAATGCAGGCATGACTGCTTGGAGCAACCTGGTCTAGTGGAAGGGGTCCCTGTCCATGTCAGAGGGGTTGGAACAAGACAGTCTTTAAGGTCCCTTCCAACCCAAATTATCCTGTGATTCTATAATTTAATTTTTTTTAATCTTGCCTCATAAAAAGGTCGTTGGTATCATGAGTTTTGCAGAGCTAGAAAAGCACCAAATCTCACCAGGATCTTCATTTATGGCTGGTACCCTGTAATGTTTTTTTTTTTTTATCACTGATTCAGACATGGGAGATCGCTGAATTTTCCAGGGATAATGAAATGAGGGCAGTGGTTGGGATTCAGGAGGACACAACCATTTTGCAGGATTTTTACAGAGAACGTGAGGAGTCACAGAAGTAGAATATGAAATTTAATGGGACCGAGCGTGAAGTGACTCACTGGGGTAAGAGCAGCCTCAAGTTAAGCGTAGCTTAAATAATGCTGAATGACCAACACAAAGAAGTAAAATTCAGACTTCACCCACGGAATCAACATCGCACAGGGATGTAAAATAATGTCTGGGGGGTCAGGAGGTCAGCAGGAGAAGCAGGTGAGGGCTACAGCAGGCTCAGCTAACGACCACCAAGGTAGTTAGAAGAGACTCATTTGCTTCCCCTTCTGATGCCAAGCCCCGTCCTCAGCTGCTCCTTAAAGCTGTCAGGCGACTCGGGCTGCTCACGCCCTGACTCCTGATCTTTATTGCTTTGCCAAAGTTTAATTGGCCCAGCTGATGCTTCCCAAGCTGGGTGCCTGCTGCAGGCTGGGGAGTTGGTTATTCGTGTTGTTATTTGCCAGAGGAGGTGGAAGCAGGGAGGAGGGGGGAAAGCTTGGGTTTCAATAAAAAATGAGTGCAACTCGTTCAGAGTCAAAATGTGTTGGATAAACCATTAAAAAAGATTGTTTCAGCTTTCTAGGGGAGCAGGGCTGACTCTTCCACGCTTTGGAATGGGGATTTGACACGAGAAAAGAGAGACAGAGTCATTCTGATACCTGGGGAATGGCTTTTTCCACTCCCTGGAGGTCGTCTCCCAAAAAGACCTACAAAAACCTCAGCTTTCCAGTTATTTAAGAAAAGGCTGTTAGTACATGGTGAGCGCATCCCCCGAGTCATTTGTGTGCACTGGCCATGCTCCTTCCCCTCACCCATCCAGGAAAGCAGTGGATAAACCCTGGAAGATTCTCCTTGCGAGCCCACCCCAGAGGTGCTCCCCTCTTTTTTTAGGACAAGAATTTGGAGCAAGAAAATTTTCCTCCATGAATTCATCAGGGCCCCTTTTGGCTTCCCAGACAACGACTGAAGAAAGGATGGAATGGAATGGAATAGAATAGAATAGAATAGAATAGAATAGAATAGAATAGAATAGAATAGAATAGAATAGAATAGAATATTTCAGTTGGAAGGGCCCTACAGTCACCATCCTGCCCAACTGCCTGACCAGTTCAGGGCTGTCCAAAAGTTTAAGCCTGTTTTTATGGGCATTGTCCACATGCCTCTTCAACACTGACAGGTCTGGGGCATCGACCACCTCTCCAGGAAGCCTTTTCCAGTGTTTCAGTGAAGAAATGCTTCCTAATATCCAGTTTAAACCTCCCCTGGCACAGTTTTGAACCATTCCCACATGTCCTATCAGTGGATACCAGGGAGATCAGCACCTCCCTCTCTGCTGTCCATCTTCATCCTCCTCTTCTCCAAACTAGACAAGCCCAAAAGCCTTGGACGTCCATCACAGGACGTTCCTTACAGCCTTGTCACCAGCAAGAGTAAAGAACAGAGAAGGAATGAGAGAGAACTCGACACAAGCAGATGTTGGCTGAGAGTCTCTGGGCTGATGGGACAGATGTTGGTTGTCCAAACTGTGACAAGGCATCATTTTGGGATGCACTGCTGGGCTTGGACCAAAACCTCTCCAAGAATCCTGCTCCCAGCCCAGATCCTGGCCTGTGTTTGTCAGCACTGACGTAGCCTGGTGCTCCCATCCCACAGCTTTTCCACTGTCAGGAGACAGAAATGAGACTTTCTCTGCTTTCACCTGCTGCTCAGCACAGATCACCCCATCACACTCAGCACAAGCTCTGCAGGATGAATCTCAGAGATGAATCCTGGTGACAACCAACAGAGCAGGCATGAAGGGGGAATTCAGGGAAATTCAGCCTTTTTCCTTTAAAAAAAATGAGAAAAGCTAAGAAGAAAGAAGTTACTTATAACCCTGAGCAAAAAGAACATGGGGGCTTTAAAATCAAAGCTAGGAAATGCCCAAATTGCCAGTGTGGATACTTGAATTCAACCCCTTTCACATATATTATTACATTATAATCTTGATTACGTGGCTGAGTGGGTTTTGTCTGCAGAGTTTGGCTCCCAGAACACAACTTCCTCACGGAGGCAGGCACCAGGTTCCTCCCTGTCATTCAGGGGGTGACCCCATCCCTTATTTCCACGGGATTAAGAATTTCCTTTCAAAACACTCTCCTGAGATGAAGCTGGGGTGTGATCCTCACAGTAAATTCTAGGAGCTGATACACACATTAAAAACATACATCCATCAGGGCTGCTTGATCTGAGCTGCAAAAACTCATTTCTTTCCAAAGCTGAGCCTTTTTTAGAGCTTTCTTTCTTAGATCTCTAAGGTATCATTAATTTTTGGCTGCAATTTTAACTATTCAACATTTTTACAAAGCGGATTGCTTGGTTTCAATGAATGGTCAACAAAGAAGATTTTAGTGTAAATTATTTTCTGTGTGTGTGAGATGAAGGGACTTTTGTGGGAGAGCCAAGGCTGAAATAGGGCTGGTCACAACCCAAAACCTCTCTTTTGAAGGAGGAGAAATGAAAAATCAAGATTTAATTTTTAAAAGGAATAATCAGGATTTAAATGTTTAAAATACATTAATGAATCTGAAACCTTCTGCGAAGGATGAGAGGGCAAAAAGAAGCAGAGTCGTGGTCAGGTTGTGTTTCTGGAATGAGCTTAGGCCAAGATTTAGTCCCTGATCTGAATCAAGCCACTGCTGCAGACCACAGCCTTCACAGCTCCTCTGCAGCAGAGGAGACAGACCCTGTTTAAAAAAATTGGTATCTTTATGAGAGTTTTGCTTCCCTTAATAAGTCAGGAAAACGAGATTTGGTAAACCCCAAAGTTTGAAGTGAAAACGCCACACAGCCAACAGGAAACAAAGAATAAATTGGAGAATCACAGGGTAACTTGGGCTGGAAGGGACATCTCTGGCCCAGCTCCCCACTCAAAGCAAGGCCAGCTCCAAAGTTAGATCAGCTCTGAATCTAGATGAGGTTGTTCAAGGTCATCTCCTCGAGCTGTGGGTTTAGCAGGGAAACAATCCAGGGTCGTGGTTTAATCACAGCTGGAAAAAGCCCCACACATTCATTCACCCACCCCAGTGGGATGGGGACACAAGGGGAGGGGTAAAAGTGAGGAAACTCATGGGCTGGGATAATGAAATTTTATAGGGAAAGCAAAAGCCGTGAGCAAAGCAAAACAAGGAACTGACTCCCCACTGCCCATCACAGCCATTCCCAGGACAGCAGGGCTCCACCCATGTAATGGTGACTTGGGAGCACAAACGCCATCACTCCGACCATCCCCACGTCCTTCTTCTCCTCCCAGCTCTACATACTGACCATGTGGTCTGGAGTGTCCCTTTGGTCACTGGGGTCAGCTGTCCTGGCTGTGGCCCCTCCCAAGCTGTTGGTTTGGAATGTCCCCTTGGTCACCAGGGTCAGCTGTCCTGGCTGTGACCCCTCCCAAGGTCTTGGTTTGGAATGTCCCCTTGGTCACTGGGGTCAGCTGTCCTGGCTGTGGCCCCTCCCAAGGTCTTGGTTTGGAATGTCCCTTTGGTCACCAGGGTCAGCTGTCCTGCCTGTGACCCCTCCCAAGCTCTTGTGCACCCCCAGCCTCCCCAGGGCTGGGTGGGGTGAGGAGCTCAAAAGATCTTGACGCTGTGCAAGAGCTGCTGAGCAACAACCAAACATTGCTGTGTTATCAAATCCAAAATTGCCCAATTCCAGCTACTATGAGGAGAATTTACTTTACACCAGCCAAAACCAGCACTTCAGGGATTTCCCTTGGAAAGGCTCCTCAGCCATGGGCAGACACTTGTGTCCAGGGGCTCTTCTACCTCTGCTCAGGAGGTTCCTGGCTATAGAGGTGACCCGATTCACCAGAGCAATGAATTCCCTTGTCTACATCCCGTCTGCAGGACATGGATGTGTCCACCCATTGTCCTAATCAAAAAATGTCCCAGCTTTGGGAACGGCCACCAAACCCACCTTACTCTGCAGTGGGATAACCATGAACCACATTCCCTACTCTCCCTGAAGAACTTCACAGCCCTCATCTAAAACACATTTAATTGCATTCATTGTATGTTCAATATAAAGTCATGCCAAAGAAACGAGTGCTGAGCGTGTCACCAGCCAGAGGTGTGACAAAGGTGATGTTCCAGGCCAGGGGAGCATCTCATGAGAGGCAGCTTAAGTGACATCCTCCCATCCTTTACCCTCGTGCAATTAGAGCTCTTCTCCTAATGCCTGTCCCCACGTGGGCACAGGCCACCAGCATCCTGCCCTTTCCCAACTTCTGAGCACTTGTCTTTGTAGCCTTAATGTCCTTTTAATGCAGAATTTGGGATGTAATTATTTATTTACATGACCGTGCAGCCTGGAGGGGCTCGCTTACAAGGCTTGCGTGAGAAGACTCTGATTACAGGGGCTTTGCAGAAGATGATTAAAGCAGCGTGACTAAAGTGTTTCAAGTGATCTGTCCTAAAAAAGGGCAACGCATAAAGTGCCCTCTTCCTGCAGCTGCTGTCTGTGTTCAGAGACAGATTTGTTAACTGCAGTGACAAAAGGGAGCTTTTTTCCCTATTCCTTCTCATCGCCTCGGCGTTAATCAAATACAGCCCGCGTTGGGTTTTACTCCTTCCAGTTGCCTGCTCAAATTGTTGACTCATTTCCAGGCAGCTCCATGCTCACCAGGCTCTTGACAGCAGCGAGGTGGGAGACGGGTCCCCAAAGGCATAATTTGAAGACAGGATATTTTACAGAGCTGTCAAGAAGTTCTTCGTTTGGGCTGCCGAGCCTTTATTGCTCGTGACGTGCCGTAAGACAGAGAGGACCCAACTCGCAACTCGCATTTCAGGATGAGTTTGCAAGAGTGAAAAAGAAAAAAAAATCACACCAGCAAGAGCCCTTCTCTTCAGCGTGGAGCTTATCTAAGCTGCTGCTCGCAGAGGGAGATAAACGTGGGCCCTCTCAATCTGATTATCACAGACATTTCACAGGCTCGATACCATCGTTAATCCACGGGCCACTATGAAATTAAACTGGCTGATCTGCTCGGACAGAGGCCAGGCTTGAACGGCTGAGGGATGAAAAGAAAGGGTGTAAAAGGGAAGGATGGAGGAATTTCTTTTCATCCCTTGGCTTGTACAAAGCCGGGCTGTATTAATATTCATGATGGGTGGCAAAGTTTGGGAGAAACGGTGAGGGGAAAAAAAACGGCAACAGGAAACCTTAACCTGGGGGAGTTTGGTCGCAAATATTTTCCCTAAACATTTGTAATGGAAATGCTGGAGGATGCCTGCTTTTGGCACACAGCTGGAATCTGCTATCTGCTCCAAAATCACAGAATAAGCTGAATTAAAAGTGATCCACTAAGGCTCTCAAGTTCAACTCCCTGGCCTGCAATGAGAAAGGAAGAAACTGAGGTGGAATTCAGGAGTATTTACTGGGATTTTAGAGCCTTCTCCAGCTGGACAAAGTGCCTAAGATGTACCTTGGAATTTCAAAAACTCTCCTGAGGAGTAGTAGCAGCCTCCTACCCCACCTGTAAAGATCAGATTTTCACGAAAACTATGTTGTCTTGCAGAAAAAATCATCAGCACAGCCACATGGCCTCATCCAGGAGAAAGAGGAGAAAGAGGATGAAGCTACACCTGAATGTGGTTTGTATTTGTAAACATGACATTCACAAGATCTCATCCAGGAGGCACTTTTCTAGAAGGCAAGACCCCTCCTTCTAAATAATCCCCACCTGAAGGCACAACTCCCCTAAGCAAATACCAGATTTACTCCCCAAAAGAGCTCCTCCTCAAACAGAGAATGACAGGAGGGAATTCCAACCCGCGCAGCCAAAGTGTGATTTTCCTGAAAAGAGACAAACTCCACCAGTTTCCGTGGACTCGGTGGTGCCACAGGGATCACAGGTGGGGCTCGGTGACATGGAATAGGCCCCGAATTGTCCCCGCCACCGCGGGCTCGCTTTGGTCCTGCCAAACTTCCACCTCAGTGCCACCAGCTCCACAAAAAGAGAAGCAGCAGGAGAGCGGGGGAGAGGCTGGAAAGGCTTTCGTGGGAGGAGAGGGGGGTTGGTCACCTCGGCTTTGAAGAGGCAGAGCCACAGTCAGGAGCTGGGGCCTTTACAAACGGAGCCGTGTGAGGAGTTATAAATGGAGGGAGCTTTTAATCTCCGCACGAGCTACAAATCGAAGGTGAACCTCATTAACTTGGACACTTTGTGTGCTAAAAAATGAGAAGCGTTTCACCTAATGAGAAGCTCTTAATAGGTGTTGTTTTTTTGCTAAATTATCATATTAAGCAGAAGATAATTAACAAGCATTTTCTTAATGTGGTGCTCTACTGATAAAATCTCATTGTCTATAAATCATCAAGACACTGCAAAAAAAAAAAAAAAAGCCAAAAATTGGTTTTTAATTATGCTGGGCATGATGGACAAAAAGTCCAAGATGATTTTAATTGTTGGGGAACTAGGAGGGAAAGGCAAGAATCCCCAACCTGCTGGGGCATGCATGAGGTCCCTTCAGGTAAATCAAACGCTTAGGGCTGGTTTTTAAAACACTTTACAGTACTTAGGGACACTGAGATGTCATTATTGAAATGGCTTCCTCGGGGGTACAGTGTGGCAGAAGTTTCAGAGCAAACGTCAGCTCCAAGTGATACTTTAGAGGAGATGGGGGTGTTTCCTCTGTGGAAAAAAAAATCCTGGCAAGGAGAGCGAGCCAAGATGAAGCCCTGAAGGTACCTTTTGAAAGTAGTGGGATATTTAATATCCACTTGCTGTCAGAGAGGTGCAGCACAGTGATGATGCACTGGCTCAGTGTGGCCTGAGAGCAGGGAGCTGCCAACAGAACCATCCCTGGACGGCTTGGAGAGCAAAACCTGGGGAGTTTCCACAGCACCAAGGCCTCACCACAGCCCCTCTGAGCTGTGGTCAGCACTGCTCGTTGTACTCCATGCCCTGGAGATGTTGGAGGGGGCCCCCCAGTAAACCCAGTGCTGGCAAGACAGGTCAGCAAGAAATGGTGGCAGGCTCGTTCTACTCTGCATGAAGGTTCTACAGTGCCCAGCGTTTCATTTTGGTTTCTACCAGTTTTTACTCCATGTAGCCATCAAAATAATATCTAAGAGTTTCCTGTATTAGTTCTAGTCCATGTCTCTCCATTCCTTGCTTGAAGATGTAAGAAAGCTGTGGTTAAACCCAAAGCTGACCTGCAGTTCCTCAAGTCCCTCCTGTTCCTCTCGGTTTAACTGTCTGTTTATCAGGACAGCATCTGCACAGGAGAATGGTTCTCATTTCTGGTGACATGAGCAGGATGGAGGCAGCCCCGAGCTCCTGGTGCCCAACACCTTCTGCTTTGCTGGGATGTTTATCTGACAAACCTCCCCTCCCAAGCACAACTGACTTGTGACTCATTTCCACCCTTCAGGTGCACCCTCCCAGCTCTTCCCTGTCATTTCCACCACGCTTCCTCACAGGGAGAAATCCCTGCTTTGGTGCCTTTCAGCCTGAATCTGACCAGCCAGGATCTGACCAGGATCTTGCTCTTTCTGCAGAACAACCACAGAGTCACTGGCAGCAGTTCCAGATGTGTCCTGGGAGCTTTTCTAGAGCTGCTGAATTCATTTCAGCCTGTCCTCATAGTTCTGCTATTTCACAGCTCTGCCTTTCATATCAACTTCGCCCCTTCTGTCTGCAGGGGAATTTGGGTGGATTTTGCAGGGAGGAGAGGGGCTCCCTGCCCACATTCACCCAATATTTGCAAACTGCTCTGGCTCAGCTGACAAGACAACAGCTTTTTTTCTTGGCATCAAACCATTCTGACCACTTGCTGCTGGCCTGGGTCAAACCAGAGCACAAAGAACAAAACCACAGAAATCAAGCACAGAAGCAAAGAGGAGAAAAGCAAAACCTTCAGGCCCAAACCCTTTCCAGGGATCTTGGAGTTTGGGTATGAATCCTTCATTTCTAGTGGAGAATCCAGAGCTATCCAGAGGAGCCCAGCTGCCCTCACGAATTCTCATGAATCTGCAGGCATGGAAACAGATCTCAGATCTTTTTGCTCTTGTGGAAAATCACCAACAGGTCAAATGAAAGGAGCCTTCTCATGGTCACTGTCAAAACTGTGATGGAAGTGCTGTTCCACAGTCCTCAGCCCACCTGGCAAACATGCACGAACCTGTGCATCCAAGAATCCCAGAAAATTGGCTTAAATACATCACATGGCCACATCCATAAAATATCTGAACTACCCTCACATGGTCAGAGAGGAGCATGATGAATATCCTGATGTTCCAGCTACTTTCCATCCTTCCATACTCGATGCACGGAGGGGAGAGGCAGTGTGTGGGCCTGCCCCCCCGCTCCCCCAGGGTGGGAGGGGAGCCTGGGGGACGCATGGCAGAGAACGGGGTTTCCGGAGCCCCTGCTCTCGGGTCACGTGTTCTCGAGCTGTGTTTGTGATTGGATGTTTTGTGTGGCCCGCCCGGGGAGCGA